>PVJD01011059.1:0-48970 GCA_004026545.1 Mormoops blainvillei | reverse complement strand
TTTCCTCACTCCCACCAGAAATCCAGAACACAGGAAGGCCCCTGAAACTAAATGATGGCACTTCCTGTCACAGAGCACTCTTGTCAACCTTCTGCTTATGGGTCTCTTCTTAGGTCACTCTAAGGTGGCATGTTCCAATCTCCAGGCACCTGTGGACCACCTTCCTGATTTTTAACATATTCACTATTGACTCCAAGAAGAGTATACCTGCCAAAAAATACTCTTCATAGTTAGTTGGGCTCAAATTCATAACTGGAATCTAGCATCTATCGTTTGCAGAGGTCTCTCATGCACACTGCATACCAGAGAAAAGACACAGGCTGAGCTGTCAGCCTGTGCATTGTGCTCCTACTGCCTGAATCAACCCTTATAAGAGAGCTCCTAGGATCATATTTCAACCAATAGGATTGAGACTTTCTTTGTCTGATCAGAGCTATATAGCTATAGCCTTATTTGCATCTTCATTGACCAATCAAAGTAGCTCCATTCCAACCAAACAGGACAGTGCTTTTTGGACCAATCAAATTGCTCTCATTATTTGCATGAGGACAGGCCACCCAGGGATCAAGGGCAGGTACTCTTCTCTATAAAAGTCAACCTCCCCTCTGTCTCTGTGGAGCACACTTTCAGTTTCCATTGAAGATCACATTTCCCTGGCTGGAGCCGCAACATCAGGATGAGAACACAATGCTGCCTCATCCAAGCTGTTTCACAGCTGTGGTGTTTCACAGCTGTGATGTATCACAACTGAGCCATTTGCACTGAATAAAGTTTCTGTCCTCCTTCACCGTACCCCAGATTGAGAACTCCTGTTACAGTTGAATTGGTGATGATGACCTTCAGTTGACACCACATACCACCTAAATTATTATTTAATTAATATTTTCCTTTAAATTTCTCACTCTTTCACTTAAAGAAACTGTATCACTCCTGTAAATTGAAAACCACTACTAAACAACTTAAAGAAACCATAAAACAAATGCATTGCTATTAAAATAAAAATATTCATTTATGTTCCATCTAAAAGCAGGAGATGTACTCCCACTCCCAGGAGAACAGGGGTCCACTTTGGAGAGCTGGGTCTAGACAAGATCACTGCCTTGAGGGTGAAGTCTGTGCTGAGACAGCCCCAGCAGCAAAGCTCCTGCCCAAACAGGAAAACAGGCTACGGTGCAAGGGCTCTGATGATCAGATGGTTTGGTACATGGTCTCTTCAGGCCTTGCCCTGGAATCTCCTGCCAAATTATGGAAAGTTAGGTGGCACCCACCCCTACAGACAATCAGGGAGCTCCGCCAGAAGGCAGACAGGTGAGCAAGCAGCCACAATGCCCTGGCTCTTGCTGGTTCAGATTGCATTCACTATTAGATCCAAAAGCTGCATTCAGGAAACTCATCTATTTAATATGTTGTTAACTGTGTTTCTTTTGCAATGGTTTCTTCCTTCCTCTTCTGTATTATTTTATAAATTTCCCATTGACAAAGCCAGATGTCTCAGAAGTCCAAAGAGAAGGATGTGGGCCTGGTCCCCAGGTGGGTAACAAACAACAGGTCCCAGGTCACCTGAGGTTGCATGGACAGTAGATTCACTGAGAGGACTCCAAGAAGAAGCTGAAGAAATCTGTCCCTTCTCCACCTGGAACCCCCCTACTATCACTCTTACCTGCTAAGAACTGGGCAGGGGGCTTCCTTTTTGATCTTCCTTTTGTTTTTCATGAGGGTCACCAGCTCTTTACATTCACTCAGAGATCAAGTAGCAAAGGAAATTTCTGGATGACATTTTTAGTGAGCAATTCAGGCATTTTGATAGTTAAGCTTTCATAGATCCATTTTCTATTCCTCATCTTACACTAATAGAGAACAAACAGGTTTCTAAAGAAGGCAGAAAACTGCTTGATAAACAAACAAAAGCAGACTTTTGGCATGGAGAGAGGCATAGATTTATCTACTCTTTTTTTTTTTTTTACCAGAAAATGGGTTCAAAGAAATCTGCCATCTCTTGCCTTTTCCCTTCCTATCCATTCCCTGAGTCTTTTTCTCTCCAGGATAGCTGATTGCTGTCACAGTATGGTGTGACTATATGGCTCTGATGACCAAAAACAAAAAAAAAAATAGAGAATTAAAAAAATCCTACAGCTTAGGGAAGGCCAAGTCTACACACATGGGCAGAGAGTGGAAAAGGCAGCAGTACTGACTGGTTGTAGGGCTGCAGCCTTCAAAATGTAGGAGAATCCAGAGGAAACTGACTATCCAAAAAAGACTTAAGTCCAAGTAATTCTCATCTATAAAACAATGGGCATTTCCAACTTCCAAGAGGGCCTGGAAAACAAGGTAAAATGCACACTCTCATAGGTAGGCCACAAACTTAAACTGTCCAGCACATGAAAAGAGGCTCGATTAATCATTAGGGAAATGCAACTCAAAACGACAATGAGACGCCACTTCACACCCACTAGGATGGTTATAATAAACACGACAGACAATAACAAGTATTGGTGAAGTTGTAGAGAAATTGAAACCCTTTCTAGGGGGAATGTAAAATGGTGTGATCACTGTGCAAAACACTATAGCAGTAACTAAAAAAAAAATATTCAAAAGAATTGAAAGCAGGAACTTGAACAGATATTTGCACACCCATGTTCATAGTAGCATTATTCACAACAGCCAAGAGGTGGAAGCAAACCAAATATCCATCAATGGATAAACAAAATGTGGTCTACACATACAAAGGAATATTATTCAGCCACAAAAATGAAGGAAATTCTGATAGATGCTACAACATAGATGAACCTTGAGGTCATCATGCTAAGTGAAACAAACTCCCTGCTCATAACCCAGAGAGACATCTTGGGGTGCGAGGGATGAACCATTCTAGGTGCTTGTTGGAAAGGGGCTTGACGCAAGGAATAAAGTGAGGACCCTCTCGGTGTCTTCTGGAAGCAGGCAGTATTGCACTAGACAGGGAAGGAGTAAGGAAAGGAGAAACAAGGAAACAGCAAGCCAGGAGGACTGCACAGGCAGGGGCAGTGAGGAGATAGTGTGGATGCTGCTTGCAGATGAGTACTTCTCCCAGGTGAGAAATTCTGAGGCTTCCAACAAACCCCTCAATTGAAGCAAACCTCAACAAGGAAGGAAACCAACCAACACCATCAGTTTATTCCATGAGTGGCTATTTAAGTGCAGGCTCTGTGCTGAAGACTAGTGGTGTCAAGAAGGAACCAGAGATGAAACGTGCTTTTGGAGAACTCACAAACTTGTAAGGGAAACAGCCCAATGCACCACTGAATATAACCCAAGGGAGAAGGCACCAGAGGCCCTCGAACAAAGCTGAGTAATCACTGAGGAGTAAATAGGAAGGAGGAAGAAATGCTGTATGGCTGGAAGAGGCAGAGAGAACCTCGGGGAGGAGAGGGCCTTTAAGTTGGGCAATGAGAGATGGGCAGAGAGGGGCCTGTGCTTTATTTCTGTTGCTTTGTTCTTTTTAAGAAATAAGCTCCTCTTAGGCTTATAATTTACAATATCCCAGACTGACTTCCTCAACCTATTTCTTACAGCAGAGCTTTATGTTAGTTTTATGTCTAAAATCTTAGTGAGAACAAATTAGTTTACATAGCCTGTCAGTGCAGGTAAGATTTGGATATGTGACTGATGTGTGACCACAGAGACATCAATTACTGTATCAAATATTGACCATACAAATATATTTAGACACACAGAGTAGAAAATTTTCAACCTGAAAATGAAATTTGACACCACACCTGTGTATGTGAGATGCTAAATATATCAATCCAAAATGAAAAAATTTTATCCACGATCTATAAAATTTTTAACATGATGCCAAGTGCACAAGTATTTGGAAGTGTACATATTCAGTTTTGGGGAGAAATACATGGCACTGGAATGGTGAGCATTATAAAAGATTAATTGTTGAAGTCTTTGAATACCAAGTTCAGGAGTTTGGATCCAACTCAAATGCCACCATCAAAATGAGCATTAGATGATGTATTATATAATTGTACACCTGAAACCTATGTAATTATTATAAATCAATGTCACCCCAATATATTCAATAAAACAGAAAATATAAATAAAGAAATGAACATTAACCCCTCTCCCCATCACAGCTGCTCAGTGTCAAGACACACCAGAAATCAGTAGTGTGGCTGACACCCATTCCACAGACATGGTTGTTCAGCTCAGTGTGCAGATAATAAACAGAGTTGTTCAAGCCAGGCCACAGGGATGGGGAGAGCTCACAAGCCACAGGAAAGACCCGTTGTATCACAGGTGGGAGCATAGCTGTGGTATACATGCTCAGCAGGCCCTTAGGAAGCCTGTGAGGCATGTGCCACTGCTGGACATTTGTAGTGGCAGGAACCCCTGGGGGCATAACGGTGCAAGGGTTTCTCTCTGTGGCAACCTCCTACTGTTAACTCAAACTCCAGCTGAAACAGAAGTGGGGGGAGTCCAACTGTCCTCCAGTTTTTAAACCCCTCCACCCACAGGCTACTAACTCCTCTGCATTTTTCTTCCAGTCCCACTGCACCAGCAGGCAAAATACCATGACAACCTACCCCGCACAGGAAGCTGGGAATGCTGAGTATTGTTGGCTGGGTTGGGTCAGACTGGGCACTGGGACTGGCAGATGCCGCAACTCCTTAGACTCACCTTCGTGCCTACCCCCATGGGCTTCCTCTTCCTCTGGAAGCTGTTTTTTGCCTCTTGCCCAGGCCAGCTGGGCAGCTGACAGGCACCTGGCATATACCCCTGGCTGAACAAACTAATGGCTGCAGCTACTAGCCAAAGGATTCCAGGTGGAAAAAAATACACTGATGGATCAAGCAGAGATCTGTAGAAATTCAAGAAATGGATAATCCAGACCCACCACTTGGAATGCAAAAGCGCATGCTCAGGTAGCCAGAGTCTGCCCCTGCGGACCCGCCTGGCCCTCCCCATTGCCTGGGGCCTCCTGCTGTTCGCCTGCAAGCAGTGGTGTGATGTGAAGAGGCCAGAGGTCACATAGCAGGCCATGGGGAAGTGCTCTAGCTCAGCCCCACCCCCAGGCCTGCCATGTGGCATCCTAGGGAAAAGATCCAGCCCTGCCCCCACCCCACTCCCCAAGTGTATGGAAGGGGGAGGGGGAAATTTGAGTTTTTCTCATGAGCCTGTGTGTTCAGGCTGTGGGATCTTGGCCTTCCCACCACAGAGATGAATGACTCTTGCTTTCCTAAAGCTGTGGGGGCAGCAGAGCGGGTAGAGAGTAAGCTATGTCAAAAGACAAGTTGAAGATTTGATGTGAAGTGTGGCAGTGACTGAGCAGACTGCAAGGAGCAGCCACCTTTGGCTTGGGGTGCATAGCTCAGCTACTGCCTCAGGTAGTGGCCTAGAATTTTTCAGCCCCATCTGTGAGCCAGGTGAGTCTGGGACAAAGCGACTCACCCTCCACCCCAACACCTCTCGCCGGCACCAGCGCAGCTCAGAGTTATTAATCAGCTGGGTGGTGCTCACACTGTGCTGGTTCCCATCCTGGCCCAGATCTCCAGCCTGTCTATCTTTCCCACACTTCATCACCTAACACACTCCTATTCATCCTTCCTAACTCTTCTCAGACCTGCTCTCCTCCAGGAAGCATATCCCAAAGCCCTTCTCAGCCAATCCCAGCCCAAGGGCCTCTCTCTTGTCAGAGCACTGCTAACATTTTATTTGATCAAGTAAAGGCATTTAAAAAAAACTGTCATTTACTATAACCAAGATTTTATAAACAAGAGGACATTTTAACATCAAAAAGTTGGGATGACAATTTCAGAATTTTAGAAACAATACATTTGATTTTAAGAAAAAAACTATATCATTATTTTTCTAATTTTTAACTCAGAAGAGTGAAAACTTTGTGAAGGAGGAGCACTCATTTGCATTTGGGAACTATGGGCCTAAATAGCAGTTGGACAAATAAAAGCCTGTGTTGGAGTACATCGGAGCACTTCCTCCACATTTGGACCGCACGCTGAAGTTTACCAAGCCACCTGTACATGCTCACAACACCCTGCCATGAAAGTATTGTTATTCCCATTTTACACATGAGGAAACTAAGGATCAGAAGAAATGAAATTGCTTGCCCAAAGCCGTGCAGGTAGTGAAGACCCCAAATCCTTGTTCTCCTAGACCATGTTGCCTCAACACGATGGTGTCTTCAAGTCAATTTAAGAAGCATTTATTGAATACAGACCCTGTGTTCTGTCAGATGCAAAGTTAAAGAGGGCTTGTTTCATATCCTCACAGAGCAGCAGGAACACTACAGATAACTTAAATAATATTACCTCCCCAAGGTTGTTGTGACAAAGAATGATAGAACTTATGAGGGTTCCTAGCACGAGGCCAGGCATCCAGTAGGCATTCAATAAATACTAGTTTCCTAACTTCCTTGCTTTCCTTCTTCAAAGCATCAGTGAGTGATGTGGAAAACAGCTCTGCTGCCCACAAGCACCCATGCCTCCCAGCCTCAATGCAGTCTGCTGCAGAACACATGAAAACTGCTGTGGTCTTCTTGAATTGTGTCCCTTAACATTTGATGTGGTTCATCCCCATTCTTTTGGTCCATTACTAGTACCTAAGGGTAAGTGCACCTGAGAGACCAGGTTAGGAATGGAGGAGCCAAGGACCAGCGTGAGTGAGGGGAGGGAAAGGTCAGGTGGGCCAGCCGAAGGGCAGGAATTCTTTACTCCTGGTTGTGTGACAAAGTGCAGCATGGGGCAGGAGAAAGAGAAAGAAGGACCCATTGTTCAATTTTGCCAGAATGGAAGGGGGGGATGAAAAGGAGCATTAAACAAGGGAAGTAAAGATTAGGTGCCCAGGTGAAGGGCCTGAGGCGGAGGATGGACGTTTGCTGAGTCCTTGCGTCTCCTGTTGAGACCAGCTACCATATGGAAAGATCCTTGGCAATCTCTCCACTGACAATGCAAATGGAGGGAAAAAAGGTTGATGATGAGCCAGGCTCTGTGATGGGCCCTTTACCACACATGCAGTTTTCATGGGTGTCATAACTCCGGAGCAGGAAGTTGTATTATCCCCATTTTACAGATGAAGAAACTGAGGCTCAGAGAGATCAGAAAGCTCACCCAAGGTCACACAGCTAGTGAGTGATAGAACAGGAGTGAATGCTCTAAAATCCACACTCTTCTACATAAATTCTCTGTTTCAATCAGATTATTTTACTCACCCAGTCCCCCAGTTAGCAGAAAAGCTGTAAGTGACTTTTGAGGAAGACTTGAGAAACAGAGATAGGTCTCACTTTGGCAGTACATATACTAAAATTGGAATAATACAGGGAGGATTAGAGTAGAACCCTACAAAAGGAGGACGTGAATCCGCAAAATGTCCCATATTTCAAACACAAAAAAAAAGAAAAAGAAAAGAAACAGATAACTTGTGAAGATTATTCGAGTAGTCCAGATGTAAAACAATATGCCTTCAAGCAAGACAGCGGTAATAGAGCTGGACAGGACAACACACAGGTGATGTGGAGCCAGATGACTGCTCCTTTTCAGTCTCCTTTGTGTGCTCATCTTTTTCTACCTAACTCTTGGCATTCATGGAGGCTCTAGGCCTTGTACTCCGTACAGCCTGCCTAGATTATCCAGTCACAACTAAGGCTGAGCACCCCCAAATGTGATCTTCAATCACTGGTGTTCTGGTAAACTATCTGGGACAGGCGTGGGGAGGGGATACCACTTTGAAGCATTTGTGAACTTCCTTCCTTGCTATAAACATTTTCATCATAAGCAATTTGAAGTAACCAATGGTTTGATAACCAGCTTGCAAACCCACCTCACACGTGCTCCTCTCACTACTCCAAGCACACTGGCATTCTTTCCTTCCCTTGAATACAACTCGTTCCCTCATGCCATAGGGTCTTTGCACATACTATTTCTTCTGAAATGCTGTTCTTCAATATTTAAACAATAAACTTTCAGGAGCCAGTGAGAGCCAGCTCCAGAACACCACTGAATCTTCCCAGCTTTCTCCTATAAACACTGGGTTCATTTATCTGAATAGCCTGTTGCACACGTGACCCCTACTATTGGATGTTTCAATGGCACCTCAAAATTGACATGCTCCAACTGAATGCATGATCTCCCCCACAAAACTCAGTCCTCTTCTGGGTTCTTCACAATATAACTATCATCTATCTACCTGGATGTACAAGGCAGAAAACCATAGGAGACTTTCTTGAAGCCTCTTTCTCTGTTCCCTCCTCACACTCAATCTGTTGCCAAATTCTGTTGATTTTCCTTCCACAATAGCTCTTGAGTCCCTCCATAGACCGAAAGATACCACCCAAGTCCAAGACACCACCCCAGAGCTCTCCACTGACTGGCCCCCTGACTGGTCTCCTGGCTTTTATCCTGGCCTCCTCCAAGCCAATCTCCACACCGAAGCCAGAGCAGCCGGAGGGATCAGTTCAAAATGCAGATGTGAACATGTCATCCCATTCTTGAAAATGTTCAAAAGCAAAACTGAAAGTGGCCTACAGACTCACCTCACACAGGCTCCTTTCACTCATCCAGCCATACTGGCATTCTTTCTGTCCCTTGAATACACTATGTTCCCTCCTGCCATAGGGCCTTTGCACACACGATTTCTTCTGAAATGCTATTCCTTCCCTTCTTTGCTTAATTAACTCCTAATTATCCTTCATATTTCACCTCAATTATCACTTCTTAAGAGAAGCTTCCTCTGACCTCCCTGACTAGGTCAAACCCCCTGCCCATGACAGTCTCCCCAGGCATGTATACCTTTGTCTGTGTGACTATTTGGCTAATACCTACCTCCACCACTGGACTGTGGACACCACAAGGGCAGAGATTGGGTTTGGTTTTGTGGATCATTCTATCCCTAGTTCATAGCACATATTATATACCCTCAGTAATTACATATTGAATGCATGAATAAATGAGCAAATGAATGAATGACTCCATAGATGAAGCAGCATAGAACTCTGGAGTGAGACTTCCTGAGTTTGAATCCCAGCTCAGCCACTTATTAGCTGTGTGGCCTTGGTCAGTTTACTTATCTCTCTGTGCTTTACAGTGATATCTCGGTACTCATCTGCTTCAGAACTTGTCAAACCCTGTACTCGTTGCATTTTGACAAGACAAAAATGTTTCAGCACTTGGCACTTGCTCGGGACTCGTGGCACTTGCTAGAACTTGTATGAGTCACAATGCCACCACTCAAGAGAAAATGCTTCTTTGTTCGGTAGTCATGTCTTTTGGCACTCGTCATGAGTTCCAAACAAATTAACAACAAGTAACCGAGGTACCACTATACTCTCCACTTCTAGAAAACTGAGATAATAAAAGCAGTTATTATAATAATTAAATAAATAAATATTTGCAAAGCACTTAAACGGTGCTGAGCACATGTATAAAGTGTTCACTTAAACAAACAAATACTCCTGTCCCATTGACTCAATGGTGGGCAAGAAATGCATTTGTTTTCCATTGGTTCCAGCACTCCAGATCTCAACTCTAGCCACAGGAAGCCCTCAGAGCCAGCCTCCTTTGGCAGAGAAGGAAAACTGACGTCTTTGGAGCCTGACTTGAACAGACTCCTCCCTCCCTTTCTCCCCCTACCTCGAGTCCATCAGAAGTGCTGTCAGTTCTACCTGAAACACAAACCCCAAATCTGTCTCCCTTGGTTCTACCACCCACTGTGCTATCTCTACTTCCAGCCTTGTTTCCTTTCAATCCATTCTCAATCCAGGGGCTACGTTGTGCCAAGGAGACTGCCAATCAGATCTCGTTACTCCTTTGCTCAAAGCTCTCCTGTGACTGCTCATCACACCGAGAGTGTAATTCAAACTCTTGCTCATGGCTCCCAGGGCATTTGACCACAGAGCCCCTGCTTACCTCCTCACTCTCCTCTCTCAGCTTTCTCCAGCCATACCCAACCCTGCTCAGGGCTTTCTCAAAGCACTGTGTGCTCTCTTCATTCTGGCCCTTTGTGATGTTGTGCCATCTATTTGGATCACATTTTTCCTACCATGCTCTTCACTCAGCTGACTCCTGCTTCTCCTCCAGATTCCGCCCAGACATCACTTCTCTGGGAAGCCTTTGCTGACTCCTCACCTCTTGCCTTTGGCTATGATGGGTGCCCCTCCTCCATGCTCTCGTGGCATCAGTTTCTTCCCCTTTTCAGCATGTACCACCCCATACTATCCCTGCCTGTTCACTTGTTCGTAACACCCCACACTCATGGCTGCTCTTTTTCACAGCTGTAGGTCCAGCACCCGGCACAAATTTGCCACAGGTTAGGTGATTTAATAAATGCTTGTTTAGATTCAAATAAATGTTTGTTCAAGATTCAAATGTTTGAATCTTGATTTTACCATTCCCCAGGGAAGTGACCTTGAATAAGTTCTCTCTGAGTCTGTATCCCAAATGTAAAATGGGGGTAGGGGTGATAGGTGCCAAGCTGTTGAGAGGATTAAATGAAATAACATGTATAAAGCACACAACACAGAGGAGGCACTCAAAAAATAGCAACTATTGTTGGGTAGCAACTGGTCAGGAAAAGACAGAAAAACAAGTCTCTCCTCCCTGCTATCCTATACACACCCATCCTGCTTCCCTCCTGTCTTCAGTCTCTTGAATAAAGCTGGAAAACCTGACCCAGCAAAAATAATCCCCTTCAGTAAACTCTGGGAGAGAACTATCTTCTGTATCAACAACACACCCTTGGCTCAGTCTCCAGTGGACCAGCCTCAAGTTGGAGATCTGGCTTTTCTTTTCACCCCAGATATTTACAGTGTAAACCTTGGCTGATAGGGAGGGACATGCAGTCTACGCCAAGAAACCTCAGGAAGGAACTCACAGTGGGTCCCCACAGAGTAACGCACACTGTTCTGGAATGGGAGTGTACTCTTCCATCCAAATGCTTTGTTGGCAGTGAGAGAGAAGAAAGGGGTCATTTCTGTAGTGAGATGGACATACAGAGGCCAAGTATTTCTCTCCAAACTCTGATTGTAGTCTGTCTGTTCTGTCTAGCAGAGAAAAGGCTCTAGTTCTAGTTCAAGCTCCATCTTAACTTTTCTGTGTTCATGATGAAAGGAGGGAACAGTGTTGGATGTCCCATCTCCCACTTCTAAATTTCAGCTGAACTGGACCCTCCAACTGATGACCCCAACTGCCTCAGAGTTGGCATTCAATTTCAATAAATATGTATTGGTTGCCTAATAGCCCCTTTGACTTAAAATTGGAAAATTAGCTTCTGATATTTGTCATATGTACATTTACAAGTCAATGTGTACCTCCTATTTTACTCTGTTTTTTCCACTTAACATTATTCCACATAAATATTTTTTTGTATGAGTAGAGCTTGTGAAGTTGTCAAATTTGGTGACCATATTATAGCTAAATGTATTAAAACTTGCAGTCTGCTTAACCGAATCCCTATAATTGGTTGTTTGGGTTGTTTGGTTTGTTTCTATTTGTTGCTATAATAAATAGCAAATAATAAATAGCACCTTGTATAATTTGCTTTGGGAAATTCCCTCTTCTAGGTATTTTTCTCTGGATGCAAATTCAATTTTAAAAGAAGGAAGGAGAGAGAGAGAGATGGAGGAAAGAAAGAATAAGAGCTCTCAACACAGACTAAGAAATCAAGAAAAGGAGATGAGTAGTGTATACGTTATTTTTTTCTTTAGAGAAACGTTCTTAAAAAAGAAAACTTCAGCATGGCTCTAAGCAACAATACTCTGAAACCACCAACTTTTATGTGTTACTTATTTTTTTAAAGATTTTATTTATTTTATTTTTAGACAGAGAAGAAGGGAGAAAGAGAGAGAAACATCCATGTGTGGTTTGCCTCCTGCGCGCCCCCTACTGGGGGCCTGGCCCACAACCCAGGCATGTGCCCTGACTGAGGAATCGAACCAACGATCCTTTGGTTCGCACGCCAACGCTCAATCCACATAGCTACACCAGCCGGGGCTATGTGCTACTTATATTTTTTCTAAAATACATTAAAATAATTTCATGACTATTAAAGTTAAAAAATATTCAGCCATAAACCACCTGAAATTAAGTCATGTACCACCAGTGGCCTGCCTACCATCCTCGAGAAAACTATAACTCAGATGTAAGTCATCACGGACCTATTTCATGAGGGTGGGGCATTTCTAGGAGTCCAATCCCTGAGCAGTGGGTCTCTGGAATCCACTCCCTTCCCCTATGTTAGCAATTTACATTCTTTTCTGGAAAAAAATTTTTAGAGAAATGCAAATTAAAACCACAATGAGATATCACCTCATACCTGTCAGATTGGTTATCAAGTGCTGGCGAGGATGTGGAGAAAAGGGAACCCTCGTGCACTATTGGCAGGAATGCAGATTGTTGCAGTTACTCTGGAAGACAGTATGGAACAGGAATTTACCTCAAAAAATTAAAAATGGAACTGCCTTATGACCCAGTGATTCCACTTCTGTGTATATATATGAAGAAACCTAAAACATTAATTAGAAAGAATATATGCACCCCTATGTTCATTGCAGCATTATTTACAATAGCCAAGATATGAAAGCAACCCAAGTGCCCATCGATAGATGAGTGGATAAAAAAACTGTGGTACATTTATACAATGGAATACTACTCAGCCATAAAAAACAAGGAGCCTGGCCCAGTGTGGCTCAGTTGCTTGGGCATCGTCCTGAAAAGCAAAAGGTTGGAGGTTCGATTCCTGGTCAGGGCACATGACTGAGTTGCAGGTTTGGTCCCTAGTCGAGGCACATATAAGAGGCAACTATCAATGTTTCTCTATATCATTGATGTTTCTCTCCCTCTCTTTCTCCCTCCCTCCCCCTGTCTCTGGAATGAATTTTTAAAAAAAACGAAAGGATGAAATACTGTCATTTGCAAAACATGGATGGACCTAGAAGGTATTATGCTAAGTGAAATAAGTGAGACAGAGAAGAACAAATACCATATGATTTCACTTGTATGTGGAGCTTAAAGAGTAAAATAAATGAAAAAAACAAAACAGAAACTGACTCATAGCTGCAGAGACCATATGGATGGTTTCCAGAGGGGAGGAGGATTGGAGGACTGGGTGCAATAGGTAAAGGGATTGAGAAGTACAAATCGGTAGTCACAAAAGTCACAGGGGTGTAAAGTTCAGCATAGGGAATATAGTCAATAATACTGTAATAATTATGTACGTTGCCAAGTGGGTACTGTAAATATTGAGGAGACCACTGTGTAAAGTGAATGATTGTCTAACCAATATGTTGTACACCTGAAACTAATACAGAATAAAACTGAATGTAAACTGTAATCGAAAAATAAAGAAAAAAATTAACAAAGAAAAATTTTTTTTACCCATTTGGATCAAGTTCTAAGAGATAGAGAGATGGAAAGAAAATGTCCTGACTGTCATTGTGCCTGGGGAGGTGTTGCTCACTCACACGCCAGGAATCTTGGGCTTCATGATCCAGGTGGACGGTTCCCTCCATAGCAGTCTGGACACAGTGGGGCCTCAAATCCCCTCACTAGCTCTCTAAGGAAAGATTCCTAAAGCTTGAGCTTACCAACAAAGTCAGAAAGAGACTAAGTCACTGTTTTCCTCCTCCCTTTCCTCCCTTCACCCCACCCCACTCCCCTAGCCCCCTTCCAAATCTGAGCTGGGCTTTAGAATAAGAGGAGCATGACTCATAGAAACCAAGGACTGAGCCGGGGAGATCAGGCTGCCAGGATTCCTCCCCAGCTGACAAGGAGCTGACCCTGCAGCTTGGTCCTCAGCCCATGGCAGATTCAGCCGTCTGAAGGATTTGGGTCTTTAGAGCCCACAGGGTGACAAACATTCCCAGAGGGAAGGTCAGAGACCAGAAAATGGCAAAGAGCTGGATACAGGAAACAAGATTTTGTTTGTTCCATTGCTGTGGAATTCAAATCTTGTCACCCAACACCCACCAATGTCTTGTCCAAAAGTCTATTAGGTCCTAACTGCCCGCCTTCATAGTAAAATAATCACAACAGTAGTAGTAGTAAGTAATGTTTACAGAGACATAACTGTGTGCCAGGTACTGTGCTAAGTCTTGTCACGTGTTCTTATTCCATTCTCACGAAGACCTAATGAGGCAAGTTCTCTTATTGAATCCATTTCAAAAATGAGAAAACTGGGATCAGAGAGGCAAAGTAAATTGCCTGAGGTCACACAGCAAGTGGGATAGACTGGATTCAAGCCTAGGTGTCTGGTCCCAGAGCCCAAATTCTTAACCATTCTGTATTTCTTACCTAGGACACCTCCTGAAGAATGTTGACATTAGCTGGATGGACCAGAATAAATTCCTGACTCACAGCAGAAATTCCATCCATTGGCCAGCAGCCTAAGGGATGGCCTGAGCTATCTGCCAAACATGGAAGATAATGACTAATGAAATCACTCAGATAGTCTCTCCTCTGGAACCTGAACATGAGAGATGGAGAAGGTCCTCCGTCAGTACTGGGGGCAGAAGCAGACACATGCACACACGATCTTGTGCACATATGCACACATGCACAAACATGAGGCAGAAACCACGAGGCAGTAGAAGAGCCTCGGGTGAAGCAGCAGCTGTGAAATGGAGTGAAGAATAGAGGGAAATTACCAGTGGCAGCAGGAACCAGAACTTCTGAATCAAAGAGCCGGGGAATTACAAGTCAGTCATTTAACTACTCACTTGCCAATATCCTCACTTTTCTAACACCATTGTCTATCCATTATATCCATCTTGCAAATCCCCAATCCTTAAATCAATCCAAATATCTACCCTTTCTGCTCCTACACCAGGACTTCTAAGCACTGCTCGGGGAAAACATCCAACCCTGCAGATGGGAAGTGTTTAAATCCATGGTCTCAACTTCCACCGGGCTTCACTGTGGTGGGCAATCCTTCTTTCAGTCCCTACTGGTCTCTCTCTTCCATTGTTCGCAGAGGCTCTCTGAGCAATCTTGGCCTCCATTATCATCCACAAACTTCTAGTCTTGCCACATCCCACTCATCCAATTTCACAGAAAAAGGGAAGCCACCAGGCAGTAACATTCCGTATGGAAATCTATAAGGTCACTCACCACATCCATACATTCCTTCTTCCTTTTTGTGACTCCTCCTGCCTGAGACTGACTTCCTCTGCATCCCATCTCTTCCTGCCATCTCAGGGACCTCAAGCCTCAATTATTCCCTCTCTCACTTGTATCTGCCAACTCCCCCTATATACTCTCAGCCTCCTCCCATTCAGCACTGAAGGATGTCCTCCCTTTCCCCATAACCCTCACTAATCTGCTCTCACTTCCTTTTCACAGATAAACTTCCAGAAAGAGCTGTCTACATTTGCTATCTCCATTTCTTCACTCCTACTCTTCAACCCACTGTAGACTGACAGCCAGTCCTACCACTCCACTGAAACTATTGTCACAAGAATCTCCCCATTGTTAAATAGCACTGTAGTTTCTCAGACCTTCTGTTACATCAGCCTCTCTGAAACACTGCCACCATTGGCCACTGCTTCCATCTTGAAACATTTTCTCATCTTGGTTGCAGTGATGTTGTGCCCTCCCCTGATTCTTCTCCTGCCTCTCTGGTTGCTGCTCAGCCTCCTCGTTAGGCCCTATTACCTCTGTCCATCCCATGAGTGTTAAGGGTTCTCAGGGCTCTCTCCTAGGCCTTCTTTTTTTCTCTATGAATTCTCCCTGCACAATCTCCAATGTTTCAATTACAATCTAGAAGCTGATAACTCTCAAATATATATTTCTAATTTTTTATTTTATTGACTTTTAGAGAGAGGGAGGGAGAGAGAGAGAGAGAGAGAGAGATTTGTTGTTCCACTTATTTATGCATTCATTGTTTGTTTCTTGTATGTGCCTTAAGGATTGAACCCGCTACCTTGGTGTATCAGGACGATGCTCTAACCAATTGAACTACCCAGCCAGGGCTTCAAATATATATTTCTTGACCAGATATCTCCTGAGCCACAGACTCATATAGCCAATTTGCACTTGAGTATTTCACAGGCAACCAAAAGTTGGCATTCCTGGAATGGAACTCATCATTATTCCTATTAAGCCTTTTCCACTTTCTTCTTGCCAATAATAACAACCTACATTTATTGAGCACTTCTCATGCTCCACACATGGTTCAAAGCACTTTATGAGTTGTTTACTCAATCATTATAAGGAAGGTAATATTAACAACCTCATTTTACATGAAGCATAAAGAGAGGTTAAGGAACTTGTCCAAGGTCACACAGCTAATCAGTGGCAGACCTGGGATTCAAACCCAGTCTGGCTTCAGAGCCACTGATTTTAGTTATCACAGTATACTCCTTTCACTGCTATCCACCTAGGCATCATTGTTGACTCTGGACTTTCCTTTACTGTCCACATCTGTATATTCAGATTATCAGTCTAAATGTACTTCAGATCTATCCATTTCTCTCAAGCCCCATTACAACTATCTTAACCAGGTCACTAGTACTCATAGACTCCCAGCCTCCAATGTCATCCCTTCCCAACCTGTCTTCCATGCTGCTTCTACAGTGATTTTGCTGAAAGGCAAGTTTTATCCCAATGGCAAACTATTCCATAGCTTCCCACCGCCTTTAGGATAATGTCTAAGCCCTTCCACATGGTATTCGTACTTCTTCATGATCTAGTCTCTGCTCGCCTCTCTAGGCTCAGATCTTCCCACATCCCTCTACTTCTTCAATTTTTACAACTTTCTTCCTTCCCACCTGCCTTCACCTGGCTAAACCTACTTATCCTTCACTTCTCTGTTTAGATGGGGGACTGACTGCTCCTTAAGGAAGCCTACCTTGATGCCCCATATCTAGCTCAGGTGCCATCCCTTTAGTACCCTGTAGTCGCCCTTCTCAGAGTACTTCTTGGGCCCTGACTTGCTCACTTTAGTGCCCCACTTAAGCCTGGTGTGGTTTTGGTAAATGTTTTGCATGTATAAAACATGCCAAAGCTTTCTCCCTTCCCTCACCTTTCTCCAGGCTACACTCAGTGGTCTGCAGAAGCACCCTCAGGAGGCCAAGACCTGCCTGACACAGGTCCTGTGCTCAGTGGCCAAGGGCATATTTCCTGGGGTATCAGGCCAGTCTTTCCTTTTCAGAAGTAGGGCCAAAAGCCAGAGCCCTCCCTTTCCTCCTTTTCCTGGACTTGCTTTGCACTGTGAATTTCGGTTATCACTTGGCATTTAGAACTAGAGTCTAGCTATGTCTTAGACGCTGACTCTTAATAGCTTCATTATATCGATGGGAACACAACAGAAATAACAATGATGACTTACCCAGCCTATCTCTTTTCCCCTCACCACTCTTCACAAAAACCAGTCCCGCCATTGTCAACTCAAGTGCCATCCCAAAGGAGGTAGCAGCAGCTCCATGATTATCTGAGAAATCATGCATGGGAGAAGAACCTAGCATACCAGTCAGTCTCTGTGGTCAAATGCCCTGCAGGGTTTTGAGCCTGCGAGACACAGACAGAAGGAAACAAGTAGAGCAAAATGGGAACTTCATAGGAGAAAAGGGCTCTGGTTTGGAAATGGGTGCAGAATGGGAGTAGACCGCTCTAACAGTCTAATCTACTGTGAAACAGGGATGGGTAAAACTCAGGTGGGCTTTCTTATCTCTACTTATGTAACCTCTTCCTTCCAGAACTTTCTCAGGTAGAGGCAGGTCATGTGTGCATGGTATATCACAGTGGGTAAGTGGGCTGTGATGGTCACTAACACTGCCCTCCCAATATCCTCCCCAGTTCTGTGACTTTTTGGGTACATGGTTAGGTAGCCCATGTGGTCCATATTGGTTAGGTGAGACCATATAATGAGTTCTTCAATGGCAGAGAAGTAAATTATGTCACTTCCATGTTGAAACATTTCAATGCTGGTGGGAGGCCCTACAGGGCTTTCTTTCCCTTTGCCATGGTAACCAGCAAAGTTTGAAAGGGTGACTTCTCTGACCGCTTGGGTTTTGAGGTAAGGAGACAAGGAGCAGAGTCTCCAGCTAACTCAACATAGATATGTAGTAAGAGCAAGGAATAAACCTTTGTTATTAAGAGCCACTAAGATTCCATGTTGTCTGTTACCACAACCCAACTTAGCTTATCCTGACTGATACAAAAGCTAAATCTTTTCTTTGGGGTTTATCATTATCAGGGAAGGGAAACCACAACCATGGACCTGAAAAGAAAGACAATTATTTATCAAAATGACCACAAAAAATACTTAGCCAGCAGGAGTGTCCAACCTGTGGTCTGCGGGTCACATGCAGCCCACGATGGGTGTGAATGGAGCCCAAAACAAAACCATAAATTTACTTAAAACATTATAAGATTTTTTTTGTGTGGGATTACATGTTGCAATGTATTTAATGTGTGGTCCAAGACAACTCTTCTTCCAATGTGGTACAGAAAGGCCAAAAGGTTGGACACCCCTGAGTCTTAATGCAATGGTAAATGTAAGTTCTTTGCAATGTTCTAGATCATGGTTAGAGTGGTGGATTCATGCACGTTTGTTATACTATTAAAATAAATAAATAAATAAATAAATAAATAAATGTGAAATGCTTTACCACAAGTGTGATGATCCTGAGATGCAACCAGCAATCCGAAATAAAAAGCATAATTCAAGAGTCTAAGTTGATGCAGTGAAGGACACAGGTGCTAAGAGGTTCTAAATCTTTTTGTCCAGGCCCAAATCCAAGCCCTTCCTGGCTTTGTTCTGACCCTGCAGTCCTGATTTCTCTTCCCCTAGTTCTCCATCCATGGCTACAGCTCTCTCTCTCAAGTTCCCTAATCACTAAGAGCAAGAGTCCTGCTTCCTGGGTCTTCACAAGTGCTCCCAGGTCCTCTGCCTGCTGCCAAAGGAAGGTGCTATGTGTCCCTGATGCCCAATCACCTGTAACTCCTCAACCTCTTCTAGGGGAGGAGCTCCTAACAGGAGAGGGTGTAGATTTCGGGGCAAAACAGGTGTGGACGTGAATCCCAGTAACACAATTTACTTGCTATATGATCTTAGATAAGTCATTTTGTCTCTTTGAGCCTCAGTGTCTTCTTTAAAATAGGAATGATAATACTTAAGACTCAAATGGTTGCTATAAGCATTCTGAATGAGACCACCAGCAGAAATACACCAGCACACAGTGGGTGTTTCCCCTTCACTTTTGTAGGTTTTCCTCTTTTCAAAATGGCAACTGATGCATACTAGAACTCTAATCTCATTTTTTTCCTCGTTTTTATTTCCTGGCCAGTCTAAACTGCCCCCACTACACACACACACACACACACACACCACCATCACCACCATCACTACCAGTGGATACCTTCATTCAAACTCATCTCTCATTCACTATCTTGTTCATGGGCTTTAAATTTTTGTTTTGTTCATTTTTATTTGTTTCTTTTAAAAAGCAGCCCCTTTTTGCAAACAAAATCACCTGCAGATCTCCACTATACAACAGAGGGTCAGAACTGTTCATGGCAGGCCCTGAAACATCTCTCTGGGATTCCCTAAGGCTCCGTGCATCACACATTGAAAACTCTTGAGCTCGTTGCCTGTCCCAGGTCTATAGAATGTCATGGCTGGCAGGCTCCTTAGAGGTCATCTGTCTAACTGTCTGGACAGGAAACAGGTCCAGGGATTCAGAGACCTGTTGGTCCCCGGGGCTGGAAAGAACCCTTAAGTTCGCCTAGGCTCCAGGCTGACAGACAGGTCCTCAGTGCAGAGCAGGGACTGAGCCAGGCCTCCAACTCCCATCTGTAGGCTTTGGGAGCAAAGCCTGCCTCCCACCATGCCCAAGAAGAAAAGTATCATGTAGTCAAGCTTTAAGAGCCTGAGAACCCAGTTTCGAAGTCCAGCTCAGACAACTAGTACAGTACCTGTGTGGTCTAAGGCAAATCACTTCCTGTCTCTGTATTTTTCTTCCTCTCTCTCCATTTTTCTCTCTGTAAAAGGGGGTAATGATACTGACCTCATAAAAGCTGTATATAACTGCAAATGCTTTACCTCTGTAAAAAACTTGGCTTCAGAATTTCTAGGAGGGACACAGACAATGGTGGTGGGAAAGAAGAGAGGTGCTTTATGACTTTTTCCTTTACCCGGAAGACTCACTTCCTCCATAGAACCCTGGTTCCTACTTATGAGAAGTCTCTAACCTCTCACAAACCGCTAGGCTCTTCCTAGCAGGGAAGCTGCTTCCCAGTCGGGACTGTAAGGTTAAGGTTCACCCCTTCCTACTTCACATCCCTGTTTTGTTCCACTTTCCCTGAAACACACAGCCTGGAGGTCTGCCTTGTTGGCTTTTGGGTGGGAGAAGTTTGGCAACAAGAGACTGAATTGAGTCTATTAGTACCTATTTGCACCACTGATGCAAACTCTTGCCCTGAGGCCCTGGAAACACTGAGCTGTGAAGTACACCTTAGTCAGAACTGACTCTGCCTGGAACCAACCAGTCGGTTGCCAGACATCCATTTTATTTCCAGTTTTCCACGACTCCCTTCCCCTCTAATGAGCTACCCAAGCAACAGGTTGCGCATTTAGTTAGCAATTATACTCAGCCACAAACTGCTACTTTGGACTGTGTACGTTTGGTTTAATAAATGTACTACAGCTATTGTTCACATATTTCCAAAGTCTGGAAACCACTTTAACAGGGCAAAAGGTCTTTCAGACCACCTAGGTCACTCACTGCTCCTGACCTCCCAGGAGCAAAACAAAAGAGGGCCGCTATCTAGAATGAGGCCTGAAGAGCAAGCGGTTATTGTTATTGTTTCAAACTAAAAATCATTAGGAAAATGTTCAGTCCTATCAGAAACAAAAATATTGACAAGGATATGTTAGAGAGCCTGAAGAACCCCCACCTGCCAGGGCTACTGCTTTGTGTGGTCCAGGAGGAGCTGGCACAGTGGTGTGTGCAGTGTGTGATGTGTATGTGTTGGTGAATGTGTGAATGTGTGTGTAGGCATGTGTGTCCATTATCAAAGAACCCTCCTGAAAAAACAAAACAAGGTCTTGCCAGCTAAATCTTTAAGAAACAGCTGGAGGGGCACCTTTAAAGAACTCCAAGTGCAGGCTTCCTTCAGTTGTCACTGAGGTATGCGTTGAAACCAAGGATTCTGTGGTTTCAATACCAGTTAAGAATGGATATCATCCACCCAGGTGTTAAAGCCCAAAACTTAGTGGTCATCCTCTTTTCTCCTTACTCTCCATATCCAATCCATCAGAAAATCTCATCTGCTTTACTCTAAAATATATCTCACATCCCTCCACTTCTCCCCACCTCCACTTTCATCAGTGTGTTGCAGTCATTATCTCTTCTGACCCGGACCGAGCCTCCTCAATGGTCTCCCTGCTTGCGCCCTTGCTGCCCCACAGTCCATTCTCTACATAGCAGTCAGGGCCATTGTTCAAAAACGTGGATCATATGCCCCTTTTCCTCTCACAGCTGACTTTATAGAAGCACATATTAGAAATGGAACCTCTACCAACCTGGATCACAGAGTATGATGAACAGAGCACTCTCTACTGGATCCAACTTGGACAGTCCCCATGAGTAAGAATTTGATATTGTCTGTTTTTGCAGTCTAACTTAAACTATCCTGACTGATACACTGACCTCATGCACCTTTGAGGGTAGCAGGTATTATGGCTTAAGCTGATTCCTAAACAAATCTGGGACCCCAAAGAATTATCTTAACCACTGTTTTAGGAGAAGGGAGCTGGCTGAATGAGGCATGATTCTCAGAGGGCACCATGAACAGGCCTGATTGTGTACGTCTCACGCAGGGGCATCATATTAATGAAGTCAAGCAGACAGACTGCTCAGCAGTCAAGCAATATGTACCAAGACCAGGATAGAGGACAGGACTTTGGTCCTGGGGTGGGAGGAACTAGAATACAAAGCAGGGTGACTGCATAGAATATAGGAATAAAAATCAACATGGTAGGTGGCAGGGAAGGAGGATGGGGAAGAAGGGAAGGGGAAACTACTTAGACGCATAATAGATCTCCAAAGATTGCTCTTAAAGCTGCTTGATCACACATCAAATTGGCAGCGAGAACACCCAGGGACCAATGTAGAGCACTAACTATTGTCTCCAGCTCCTGGGTCTGCTAAAGCTGATGGGATATTCCCTGCACCTGCCAGGGCTGGCTCCGTGGAGAGGGTGGTGAACCAAACTGGCCAGAGTGAACCTGCCTGGGAGCAGCTGGGGGAAGTAGAGATGTGAGAAATGAAGAGGGACTTGTATGTTCATAACAGCTGACAGCTCTCCAGGATTTTTTTAATGTGCCAGGCACAGTGGCAAATATATTACATGTGCACTCTCTCCATAATCTTCATAAAGTTAGTACTATTTCATCTCCACTTAGAGACATTAAGTAACATTAAATACAGTCATACAGCGAGTAAATGTCAGAGGCCTGATTTGAAACAGAGGATGTCTCTTCCCCGACTCATACCTTGAACCACTTTATTTTCCCTTCCTCCTACTCCTTGAATTTATGTATTTGTTTTCCTTTCTCCTGTTTTCTCATTCCACCCATTTCCTGCCACCTACTCAATTTCTTCTCCCCACACTCCTCTACTTGAAATGGAAAAAAAGTACAGTGCACCTTGACTTGACATCCATTGTGATTTTTTTGGTCGTCCATCTTCTGGCTCAATGTCTCATCATTTTAGTTTTCCATATATTAACCTCTGACAGATGACCCTTGTCTATAACCACAGAGTACACTGGACACCTCTGGGACAGTATATGACAGCAGAGAAGGAGATAGGTTTTTGGACAGGGTGACCCTCACTGGAAAAAGAGGTAGTACAGCTCTCTCTGCACAGACAGCAAATATAGGTACAGGGATCAGGTACTTGAGAGCTCTAAACACTCCTGGAGGGAGCAGCTTGGTTGTAAACTTGTAGAGACGCAAGTTTGTAGAAAGAAGGCTAAGGTTTTCCTGGAAGCATAGGTTTTGAGGTTTGGGAAAGAGTTGGTGTGTGGGTGAGAAGTCCTAGCATTGATTTTCCTTGATTATTTTAAACTATTTGGGATGGGCCTTTCTAGAGAGTCAGCTCTGGAGTCATAGAAAAGAGAGAGCATGGAGTTCTTAGAATAATGAGATTCTAATCTGGCTTTGCCACTTACTGGATGCCCAGCATTAGACAAGCCATGAGAACTCCTGTGATACTCATTTTCCTCATCTGCAAGATGAGGGCACAGGTTCTATACCTTCCTGACAGGGATGATTTGGAGTGAGGATCAAATAACTTTATGACATCCGCAAGGTACCTCCAACTCAATAACACTGATTCCCCCTCTCTGAAGCTGCCCATGTTCCGCTGTTCTGTATCTTGATGAAGACCGCTCCTCCTAATACTGTCACTTAGGCCAGAGACCCTGTGTCTTCCCTAGCTGAAAGCCGTCTCTAAAACTTCCTCAATTTCTTTGGCATCTGTGAATCTGTCCACCTCCTCTCCAGAGTTGCCATCACCGCCTTCCTCAAAAACACTGCTATTTCTCCCTGGGGCTACAGTAATTCTCTCCTAACTGGCTCTGCTCTGGCCCATCCCCCTCTAGTCCATTCTCTCTGTACAACAGCCAGCTGAGCATTTTGAAATCATAATCAGATCATGTTACTTCTCTGCTTTGGTGGCTTCCTGTTGTTCTTAGGATAAAATCTTAGGACTTCTTCCACAGCCCACAAGACCCTGGGAGTTTGGTCGCCCTCACACAGCTGTACCTCATCTAGTACTGCTCTTTCTCTTGTTCCCTTGCGCTTCACCACACTTCCCTCCTTGCACTTCTTAGAATGCACCATACTCCCTCTTGCCATAGAGCCTTCGCACCACGTGTTCTCGCTGTCTGGAATACTGTTACCAAACCCCCTCTAGCTCCAGGCATCTTCTTGATTGTTAATTTCTCCAGAAAAGATTTCCACAGTCTGCCAAGACTAGGCCCATCCTTTCTATTATTTATTTTTTGTATATTACCATGTTACATTTTACGTTCTTATATGGTTAGATATTAAGTTATTCAGATTTATATAATTGCACTGGTTAAATAGAATTTCTTTAAAACATTAATGAAGTCCCGTTTTGAGTTTTATTGTAAGTGCTATGGTCCCTTTGGTCAGTACTATGACTCTATTTCTGCCTAAGCCACAAGTGGCCATGCTAGCAGTTGGCCACTATTGATTTTCTGTGACTGATCTCATTCCTGAGATTTTCGCCCATTTCCATTGGAGGTTTGGGACTGTAAGAGCTTGATACCACCTTTGTCACACATCTCACCCTTATGACTGACAATTCACACTGGAATCAAAGGTGAATTCATGGAAGTAGAAGTGAGATATCATTAGGCATGTCTTCTTGTAAGGAGCCTCAAGCATTGTTTCTATATCAATATCATCTGCCATTTTCTCTAACTGCCTGTGTGGACTACTTGGCCCCTGTGCTGCTCGTATTTGGAAACAGGGCGGCTGCTACTGCTGCCACCACTGTTGCTACAGTTCTCCATTTTTCATTTTGTTAAAGATTTTATTTATTTGTTTTTAGAGAGAGGGAAAGGGAGGGAGAAAGAGAGGGAGAGAAACATCAATGTGTGATTGCCTCTCACACGCCCCCTACTGGGGACCCGGTCTGCAACCCAGGCATGTGTCGTGACTAGGGAATTGAACCGGTGACCCTTTGGTGCACAGGCTGACAATCAATCCACTGAGCTACAGGAGCCAGGGCTATTTTTCATTTGAAATGAATTTTTGTGATTCTTTGATTAATATCTGCCTCTCCTGCTAGATTATTAGTTCCCTGAAGGTAAAGGCCATGGCTATTTTTGCTCACCATGGTGTCTCCAAGCACCTGACACAGTGCCTGACACTATATGTGGCACATTGCAAGTGTTCAACCAATATTTGTTTCATGAATAAATGAATGTGGACATCCTTGATAAAGAGTAAAGAGGTGTGCAAAACTAAACCAGTGCTGCAGAAACAGACAAGCTGATCTTAAAATTCATGTGGAAATCCAAGGGAGCCAACATAGCCAAAACAATCTTGAAAATGAAAAACAAAGCTGGAGGAAAAAACTTTGCAATTCCAAAACTTACTACAAATGTATACTGATCAAAACAATGTGGCACTGGCATAAGGATACACATATAGATCAATGGAATAGAATCAAGAGTCCAGAAATAAACTGATACATCTACAATCAATTGATTTTCGACAAGGATGCCAATAATATTCAATAGGGAAAGAGTAATCTCTTCAACAGAAGATACTGGGACAACTGGATTTCCACATGCAAAATAATAAAATTGGACCATTACTTCACATCATTACAAAAAAGATAACTCAAAATGGATCAAAGACCTAAATGTAAGAGCTCAACTATAAAACTCTTAGAAGGAAACACATGTGAATCTGAGTGTCTTCGGATTACATAACAGTTTCTCATATATGACACTGAAAGGATAAGCAACCAAAGAAAGAATACATAAATTGGACATCATCAAAATTAATTATCTTTTGTGCATCAACAGACATTATCGAGGAAATGAAAAAGCAACTCATAGAATGGGAGAAAATATTTACAAACCATATGTCTGACGGGGGATTAATATCACAAATACACAAAGAACTCACCTCCACAAGAAAACAACAAACAATCCAATTCAAAAATAAGAAGGATATAGAGAAACCAGATTCAGAGAAATATCAAAGATGTGGAGAAATTGGAACCTTCATATGTTACTGGTGGGAATGTAAAATGGTGCATCCTCTGAGAAAAACAGCCTGGCAGTTCCTCCAAAGGCGAAACATAGAGTTCCCATATAACCCAGCAATTCCACTCCTAGGTTTATTCCCAAGACAAATGAAAGCACATTTACACAAAAATTTGAAAATAAATGTTCATAGCAGTAGTACTCTTAATAGCCGAAAGATAGACACAACCCAAATGTCTTTCGGTGTGTGGTAGATAAACTGTGGCATAGCCATACAATGAAATGAAGCACTGATACATGTTACAATATGGCTGAACATTGAAAACATCATGCTAAGTGAAATAAGCCAGACACAAAAGACCACATATTGTATGATTCCACTTATATGAAATATTCAGACAAGATTGGGTGCATTCGGGGTGGTATGGCCGTAGACACATTTATATGAAATATTCAGAATAGAAAAATCTATAGAAACAGAAAGTAGATTAGTAGTTACCTAATCATGGGCTGGTTGGATTGGGAATTAGGAAGTTATGGCTAAGGGGATCAGGGTTTCTTTTGGGGGGTAATAAAGTGTTCTAAAATTGATTGTGGTGGAGTTGCACAACTCCATGAATACACTAAAGGACGCTGAATTGTACACTTTAAATAGGGGAATTGTATGGTATGCGAATTATATTTCAATAAAACTACAGGTCTTAAAATGGAAGGTGAGGTCTAAAGGTCAAGAATGAACCAGTCATTCTCAGATTTGGGGGATGAGTGTTCCAGCCAGAAGGAATAGCTTGGGTAAGGACCCTGAGGCATGAATGAGCTTGGTGAGGAACAGAAATGAGACCGGAGCAGCTGAAGTGGGCCAAGTGAAAGTAGAATCTATCCTGAGCACGAGGAGGAGCCGCAAAAGGCTTTGAAGCAGGAGAGTGCTATACTTCATTGCCCCAGGCAAGTCACATGGCCACACCTAACTGCAAAGGAGTGAGTAGGTGCAGTCTTGTCATGTATCTGGAAGAAGGAAATCCAGACTGTTTGAGAGTAGCACTAATGACATCTGCCCACGCGTGTGTCTGCACACACCTATGATCTTAAATGTAGTTTCAGGATGATCAAGTCTCTCCTCATAGCTCCTAGAGCGACTAAGATCCCATACTGGGTCGGTTCTCTGGCACCTGTTTTGTCTTAAGGCAGGGATTCTTAACCTGGCACAGACCCTCAAGAGTTACACAAAAAGAGTTCAGGAGGCCTGTGAAAAAACTGCATCTTTATTTTCAGTAACCTCTAATTGAAATGATGAGTGTAGGCAACAAACCACAAAAGTGTTAACAGTACCTGCAGCTTTATCAGTAACAGAAATCACAGATTTGCATATCATATGGCAGTTGTCACAAATATCTGGAAATTTCACTTACATTCATTCAAACTTACAGTAATCATTAAACCTGCTATTAGATCTTACAATTTAAAGTGTTATCAAAGAAGCACACATATTACCATATCACAATTTTTAAAAATATATTTTGATATCTGCATTTCAGTACAATTGTTTCCCTTTGTAAGCCTACCTACTTTATCTAATGCATTTAAAAATAATATTCTGAAAAAAATTAAGAACACGCGCAGTGTCCTACAGGGTGACTGTCACATTTGGTCCCTGCCCTGTCTTCCTCTCAACTCACACTGCATGGCCTCCATGGTATGTCTGCCAAGCCCCATGTTCGAGTCTTAATCTATGACAGGACAGGAAATTAAATAAAGCCGAAAACTTGGAAGCAAGTTCTGACAATGAGTTCTGGGTCTAGAGAAGCAGACTTGGGTGTTTCTAAATCATATCTCCAGTTAATGGCCCCGGTTCTCTCATGCAACACTGCACAGCAGAAATATTGGCCTGACAAAGCCTACCAGCTTGCTGCTGGCTTTCTGGGGCTGATCCTTGCACCTCTCTGAGCTTCAGTTTCCCCATCTGTGCTATAAAGTATTTGGACTGGAAGGTCTTCGTACAGTTTGTGCAGCTATGACAGCCTAAAATTGCACTTCTGTTCCATCTGCTTCTATGACATCCCCAGGTAGAGGACCAGCAACATGAGGCACCCCCTCACCTTGGCACTGAGTTTGAGGAGCCTCCCAAGGATTCCCTACGATATTGTGGAGAGGATGAGTGCTTTCCCCAAGCCTCCCAAAATGCCACCAACAGTATTATCTCCTTACTTTTTCTCATATAGATCCCTCTTTCCAGAACACTGTGCCTGTATCTGTCAAGGACCCCATTCAAAGCCAGGCATCCTAACAAAGTTGTCGCTGGTAACTCTTTGAATTCCCTTGGTGTCAATCATCATGCACCTCTGATTGCAATTTTCTTATACATATGTCTGCTGTCCCTTACTACAGTGTAAACTCCCCTAGGAAGGACCCAGGTTTCATCCTTTTCAGCATCCCCAGGGCCCAGTTCAGTTCCTTTATCAGTGGGCCTCAAAATAAAGATAATGGCTTGTATCATTATGCTGTATAGTCCTGTGGTTGAGCGGTGTGCAAGAAAAAGGTACTCTGTAATTAGTCTGAGCAAAAGTAACTTCGCAGGGTGATCTGATCACAAATTCCTAACTGAGCAGGTTATGGGGGATAGTCATGGCCCAGGCATACAAAAACGGGTGCCTTTGCCTTCAGCAAGACTTGTCCATTGTTCTTGTGCATCTAGGTAAACACATCTTTGAAACACCAGAGTAATCCTCTTTTTCAGACCCTTCAGAAAGGTAACCAACCTCAAGAGAGCGCATAATCTTGTTAGCTGTCCTGTACCTTGTTTTCTCTCACTTCATATAATCTTCTTTATGTTCCCTCCTTAATTCCAAATGTATAAAAGACACTGCAAAACTGGAGCTTTTGAGATCTTGTTCCTCAGCATGACATCAGTTGGGCTCAAATAAACTAGCATAAAAATTCTCTATAGGTTTGGATGTTTCTTACATCAACAGTAGGTGCTAAGGTTCCCAAGGGTCAAATCCTGGCTCTGTGACTTACTAACTAGGTCACTTTTTCCAGGTGACAACATCTCTGTGATTTGATTTATTCATCTATAAAACTGGGAAAATTGAGCCTACTCCACGGAAACTACAGATTAGGGAGCAAATACAAGTAGAGTGCTGGACTCTTACTCAAAATCAGCATTATTTTTATGTAAAAACACTTACTGGGTGCCAAGCTTATAATCTTCATGACATACCTATGAAGCAGGTACTATTATAATGGGCCCCAGTTTACAGATAGGGAAACTAATGCAAAGAAATGTCAGGCTACTTGTCCAGGGTCATAAAGAAAGCAAGCTGCCAGAGCAAGGATTTAAAACCAGGGTGAGTGGTTCAAGGGTCCATGAGCTTAACCATTATGCTAACTATGCTGCCTCACAACAGCTATGATTATCATCTCTCTTATGCCAGTGCATACCAATTATAGGTGCAAAGAGAACTAGGACAAGTGGTAAGGTGCCTTCCTCTAGCTTGCTTTATGCTGCTTCCAGGTGCTTTGGGTCTGCAAGGCACACATTTTTGTTTCCTCTTCCCTCTGGCTGACTTTCACAGCCTGACCCTATTGAGTCCTCCCCTCTGAGCCCATCCTCGTATGTCCATCTGTGTTGCCGACCCTGTGGCCAGCAAAATGGTGAATGAGATGAAGGAAGAAAAGTCCATATGCTCCTTGTGGACAGACTGCTCAATGTGAAAAAAAGACTCACCTACACATTATTAGATTTTCATGAATTTCTGTCTCTCAGATGCAGCATACACTACTGTCAAGAGGACATATAACTTAATCCAGGTCTCCAAGAGTGAGTCCTCTGAGCCATTAGCATTTCTAGCCCAAATCTCCCTTGTAGAATTACAGACTGTTTGAGCTGCAATAATAAGCCTTAGAGATTATCGAGTTTGTCACACAGAGGGGGAATCGGAACCTGGGAAAAGGCAGGTACTCGCCAGCAGTATAGCAGGTGTTCAATAAATATTTCTTGCAAGAATGAAAAACCAATGCTCCATAGGCTTGAGAGTTGAGGGTGCCTGTCTGAGATCATAGGACCAAGTTGTCCTTTGTCCCAAGTGCTTATGCGAACCCCACTCTCTGAGCTCAGCAGCACGGTTTGAAGAGGCACATTTTAAACTTCAAATGTCTGGATACAACAATAGAGATTCGAATGTAATTCATCTCAGAGGAGAAGGTCAGACATTGGTGTGTATATAGTTTTAAGTTCTCAGGGTGATTCTAATGAGCAGCCAAGGTTAAGAACTACTGCTCTCAGCCAATGCTTCTCAAGCCTGACTGCACACTAAAACCCCTAAAACCCTTTGGAGCAAGTTTAAAGCACACATCACACACATACACATACACACCCCCCAGTGCCTGAACTTTACCCCCAGAGAGTCTCATTAACTGGTTTGGAGTGGGACCCAGACATCAGTGTTTTTTCAAAATGTGACAGATGATTCTAAAACACAGCCAGCACTGAAAACCAAAGCCAATATCCATTACTTGACAGAGAATAATTGAAAAGAAATAAATCATAGTTTATCTACTTTGTAAGCTTCATGAGAACAAAGAGTTTTGTCTGTCTTGTTCACTGCTGTATCCCTAGCCTTAAAACAGTACATGGTACACAGTAGTGCTAAATACTATTTATTGAATGAATAAATGGTTTCTTGGTCTTCATAACCTTCCGACTTGCCACCATGGGCAAGTCAATTATAATCTGTCTGAATCTATTTTTTTTTAATTTCTCAAATAGAATTAATAACTCACAGAGCTGTCATGAGAACTATATGAGCTAACACAAGGAAAAGTGCTTCTTAAATTTGAAAGAAATGTAAAAATGCTCATTAATTTCATAGAGAAAAATTCCATTTTCTGTTTTATTTCCCCAGTTCCCCCAAGAAATTTGAATTCTCTTTTAAGTCCCACCAGGTAGTCCTATTGGATCTCCCATGTCCCACTAGAAAGCCCTCCATCTGATTCTACCCCAACCTAGGCTTCTCCCTGATGGTAACAGAAATACTTTCCTTTCCTGCTCCCTGTTTTCAGTACCACTTACTCCCTACTCATTGTGATTGAGAGAATGCATCAGGGGTTCAAATTCTGGATCCTCAACTTCACAACTTTTAATCAAATTATTCGTCTCTGAGCCTGTGTCCTCATCAAGAAGATGGGGATAATAAGGATAACTATATCATGGAATTGCTGTGAGGAATAAATGAGGTAATGATTCCCATACTGCCAGGCTCTTAAAAATAATAATAAAAACCATGGCTTTTTGCCCAAAGGTTCTTTAATTTTAAGAAAGGGAGGGTCATCTCAGTGCAAAAGTAGGAGGGGTAATGCAGCTGTGACATTTGTCACTTTCCAATATCTGTACTTGATTTGTCTGGCCAAACAGATACACGAAAACGTTCTACTCCCTCTCCCTATCAGTCAGCAAATATGTATTGAACATTTGCTGCATAGCAGGGCACTAGGGAGCACAGATATGGATAGGATACAGCTCCACCCCTCCTTGAGGAGTCTGGTAGGAGAACTGAGCTCTTTAGAAAAAGGTCATGTTCACTTGGCAGTGGTATATCCTGATTTGCAGGCAAAAATACCTAGGAATCAATAAACCATCTCTTGGGTGTTTGGGACTTGAGAGCATTGGCAATAAAAGAAATTACAAATCAGCTAAGGGTAAGCATTAACCAGTATGGCATATTTTTTAGAAAATATTGAAAGGTTTAAAGAAATACAAACATCTATCTCCTACTAGAACACTTGGTCATTCAACAAACATTTGCAGTGTGCCTACTTCCAAACTAGAGATAAAGGGATGACTTAACCACTATCCTTGCTCTTGAGGATGATAATACCTAACATTCAGGGGGTGATTTTTTTGTTTACGAAGGCTTTTTCCATTTTGGATTTCATTTGATCCTGCCGGCAAATAAAAAAAACAGAGACTGAGCACTGAAATTACCCTCATTAGCAAATACTGGAACTGGGCTTATCTCTAGGGTAAAATAAGCAAAGTGAATCGAGCTCATTACCAGGGCTTCTTTATACCTCTAAAGGATGTCGCTAGCCCACAGCCACCTAATGTAACCGATTTCCCTTAAGGTTGGGGGAACCCTTCAAACTCTTCTAAACATATTAGGATCTGAAGGTCACAGAAGTTCTATCCTGTTTGCAAATCCCCACGACCTTTAATGCATGCTTTCTCTTCTAGAGAGAGATTGGTAACTTCTGGCTTTCAGTTCATCTTAGGTCCAGGAATGGCCAGGCTGTTCTTCTGAGTTTCAGAGAAGAGGGTCATGTTACTTTCAAGAGGCGGTAAAGGGAAGGAAATAAAAATGAGTTCAAGAAGTCGTCAATACACATTTGGCAGTCTCTGCCTCAACTATCCCCTCCCAAGCTGGGCCACCTGAGGGAATCATGGGTTTCAAAAGCGAACAAAGTACAGCAGGAACATAGCAGAGGGAGTCAGAGGAGGGAATGTTCAGGTGAAAGTCTTGACAGGCGAATAGGAGTTTTCAGGAAGACAAGAGAGGAAAAGGCCAAAGAAGCCTTCCCTGCCTCTGTACTCCATGCTTTTCACATAGGACCCAGCAGTGTGCAGTGAGCTTGTCTCCTTCCATGCTTTCTTCCCAACTGTCAAGACTCAAGAGCAAAAGCCAAGTCTTATCAATTCAATGTCAGCACTACCTGGCACAGTGCATGGCATAGTCTTAGTACTGTACAAGGAGCTAGGTATAAATTAGCCCTTTAAGCTGGCTCTAAGTCACCAGATTAGAGATAAACTGCTTTCCTTTATTAAAAAACAGGAAAATTAAGGGAGAAAAATATCTCAGCTATGCCCAAACTCACCATTGAAAAGCATATTTAAACAGAACACAACAAAACTTTCAAATCGATATTGAAGTGTGAAGTGATGTCTGTATTTTCCTATCTAGAATCCATAAGCAATGAGCCCTCACAATGAACAATTGGCCCTAGTTGCTCATTGTAGAAAGTAGATAATTAGTCTGGAGCCACAGATAGGAGCAGCAAAGCTCCTCCAACAGCAGACAGCAGACAGAAGCCGTGCATCTGGAGGGTAGACGTTTTGTCACCATAAAGAGCAGCTCTGCCAGGAGGGATGCAGCATGGGTGGAGCTGGCAGCACATGGAGTGAGTTAGAGGGTGGTGGTTGGAGGGAGGAGTTCTATAAATTCCTCAAGAACAAGGTCTAGCTCATACATATTTGTGTGCCTGGTGCCTGGCCCAGCGCTGGGTACTATAGGACCTCCTGTAATGTTGTGCAAGTTGTGTTCCTACAAGGGCACCCTGCCAATGAGCCTCAGGTCGGTGACAAAATTCAGCCAAAACCAATGTCCTATCTGACTGCACATGAAGAAAGAGGCATCTTTACTTAATTATTATGTCCAGAGAGGGTGACTTTTAAAAATTGGTCCACCCAGAAGATACTCTAGTTTTTGATAGTTATGACCAAAACAAGAGACTTTTTCTAATTGTTATGCTCAGAAATGGTGCCTTTATCTAAAGGGTCCACCAAAAGGGGTGGGTTTTCCTCCTTGGTCCACCCAGAAAAGACCCCCTCTTGCCATCCCTCTGCCTGAAAGAGACACCTATTTGTCATACACACGTATGCCACCAGCTGCCACTGGCATCTAACAAGGGTCTAATATATGTTTACTGTAATGAAGAGGGCCGTCATGTTCACTGTTTCTTCCCCATGCCTCACCATCTCCTCCCCATGTTCATCAGCTTTGAAAGTACAGGCACAAGTCTGTGCAAGTCAATAACATTTGTTTCCTAAATCTACCATTTTCATTAACTCGGAATTATGGTAAAAAATATTTCACAATAGGGAGTAAACTTATGTAAGTCATTATTCCCAGAGGCAATACAGGCTAGAAATTGGAATGCAGTGAGACTTAGCTATCCAGAATCCTCAAGGCCTGAATATCTCTTAGCAAAGTGTTTCGGGAGCTGGACTCTTCCCCTATTTTTAGTACTGTCTTTTCTTTAATTTTCACCATTTTGAGTGGAACAATTCCTGAAAACACACTTCTCAGCTTTCTTAAACAGAGTCCTCTGAAGTGACGCTGCATCTTCTTGATGCTTATGTGTCATCCTTGACATCAGTTACTGCTCAGAGGCAAACCACAGGTGTTGCCTTTAGCATCTCTCCCCTTTGATCACAGTGGGAAAGGAAGCATACTAAAAGTGCTCCTCATAGCTCTCTCTCCCTTGTTCCCCTTGTCTCAGCATTTCTCAGGGGCTGCTGATAGGATATCTCAGGACCCCAAAATAGCACAGGAGAAGTTCAGCAGTAGAAGTCAGGGTGGTCACTGACTCCAGAAATACCTTTGAACCAATTCTCTACCTTGCTCTGGGCAGCTGTTGACCTAGGCCCACATTCTAACCCTGTATTTCTATTGGGATCGCGAATGGGAAAAAGACCTAAAAGATAAATACACTTTCTTCTAAATTGCATTTGCTGAAGAAGATATGGGTTTTAAAAATCCTAAACACATCTATATAGCCGCTCTCACTGCTATTAATGCACTAATCTACCTGAAAGAAATGGCGTGCCCATCCGAGAATGCGGGAGATCATGCAGCCTGATCTACATGTTGATTCGAAGGTAACCATTTCAACTTTTCTTTGTGGTTTCTAGTGTAGCCTAATTTGGAACAATAAATATGCCCAACTGTAAGTTTCTTTCCTCTTCCCCCCACTCCAGCAACCCTATGCATGGAGCAATCTTTATATCCTCTTGCAAAGAGAAGGAAGTTGAGGTTGACCTGATGTAGGGATCCAACCCAGTAACATCATATGTGACATTAAGTGGCTACAATATGAGAAAGCAAAAATACTGTTCTTTTTAAAAATTTAATTTTATTTTTCAACTGGAATTTACGTTCAATATAATTTTGTATTGGTTTCAGGTGGATAGATAATCATATACTTTGCAAAGTGTTCCCCTTAATATTTCCAGTACCCATCTGATACCATACAGAGTTATTACAATATTATTGACTATATTATTCCCTATGCTGTACTTTTACCATGACTATTTTGTAACTACTAATTTCTACCTCTTAATCGTTTCACACTTTTCACTGAGTACCCCAACCTGTCTCCCACCTGGCAACCATCAGTCTGTTCTGTATCTATGAGTCTGTTTCAATCCTGTTGGTTCATTTATTTTGTTCTTAAGATTCCACATATAAGTGAAATCATATGGTATTTATCTTTCTCTGTCTCATTTATTTCACTTAGCATAATACCCTCTAGGTCTATCTACGCTGTCACAAGTGGTAAGATTTCATTCTTTCTTATGGCCGAATAGTATTCCATTGTATATATGTACTACATCTTCTTTATCCACTTGTCTATTGATGGGAACTTGTGTTGCTTCCATATCTTGGCTACTGTAAATAACACTGCAATGAACATAGGGGTGCATATATCTTGCTGAATAAGCATTTTAGGTTTCTTCAGATATACTCATATACCCAGAAGTAGAATCACTGGGTCATAAGGGAGTTCCATTTTTAATTTTTTGAGGACCCCCCCCATACTGTTTTCCATAGCAGCTGCACCAATTGGCATTCCCACCAACAGTGCATGAAGGCTCCCTTTTCTCTACATCCTCGCCAACACTTGTTTGTTAATTTATTGATGCTAGCCATTCTGACAGGTGTAAGGTGATATCTCATTGTGGTTTTAGTTTCCATTTCTCTGATGATCAGTGACACTGAGCATCTTTTCATATGTCTATTAGCCATCTGTATGTCCTCTTTGGAGAAGTGTTTATTCAGGTCCTCCTCCCATTTTTAAATTGGATTGTTTGTGGGGTTTTTTTGGTGTTGGGTTGTATGAGTTCCTTACGAATTTTGGATATTAACCCCTTATCAGAAATATCAGTGGTGAATATCTTCTTCCATTCAATAGGTTGTCTTTTCGTTTTGTTGATGTCTTGCTTTGCTGTGCAAAAAAATTTTAGTATGATGTAGTCCCATTTGCTTATTTTTTCTTTTGTTTCCCTTGCCTGAGGAGATGTGTCAGAAAAAAAATATATTGCTAAGAGAAATATCAGAGAGTTTACTGCCTATGTTTTCTTCTGGGAGTTTTATGGGTTTGAGTCTTACATTTAAGCGTTTAATGTATTTTGAGTTTATTTTTGTATATGGTGCAAGAAGGTGGTCTAGTTTCAATTTTTGTATGTATCTGTCCAGTTTTCCCAACACCATTTATTGAATAGACTGTCTTTACTTCATTATATGTTTTTGCCTTCTTCATTAAGTATTAATTGAGCATAAAGGTGTGGGTTTTTTCCGGGACCTCTCTTCTGTTCCATTGATCTATATGTCTATTTTTTTATGCCAGTACCATGTTGTTTTGATTACTATGGCCTTGTAGTATATTTTGATATCAGGTAGTGTGATTCCTCCAATTTTCTTGTTCTTTCTCAAAATTACTGTGGCTATTCAAGGTCTTTTGTGGTTCCATATAAATTTTTGGGATATTTGTTCTAGTTCTGTGAAATACACCATTGGTATCTTGATAGGAATTCCATTGAATTGACAGTTGCCTTGGACAGCATAGCTATTTTAACTATGTTAACTCTTCCTATCCATGAATACAGTATATGTTTTCATTTATTTGTATCTTCTTTAATGTCTTCATATCTTATAATTTTCTGAGTACAGATCTTCCTTGGTTAAAATTGTTCCTAGGTATTTTATTATTTTTTGATGCAATTGTAAATGGGATTGTTTTCTTAACTTCCCTTTTTGATGGTTCATTATTAGTGTATAAAAATGCAACTGATCTGAATATTTATTAAAAATATTGTTCTTATTGAAAATATTAGTGTTTTTAGTGGCATGTGATAACCAAAAAAATGTAAAATAAAAGATTCTATACTTCACCTTAACATATGTTTATTTTTTGTTCATAAAATGGTTTCATTTTTACAATTGCCTTTGTTCTCTTATAAAGTTATAATTTGGTACTATTGTGCCTTACAATAAATTCATCTGTGAAACCATTTCTTGTCACATACTTTATCTTTTTACAATTTAAAAAATACTATTTTATTTATACTCATGTATTTAAAAAATGTCTGTACTATCATGTTTACATACATACCAATATTGGAAATGGAGTTTGATAATAAATGACATCTAAATTTTATAAAGAACATACAAACATTAAAACACTGGTTAATCAGAGTTGTGGGGGAAACTATTAGCTATCATTTTCATTAAAGAGCAGTATTCCTCTGAGAAGATTGAAATCAATTAGTAATATTCATCTATACTGTGAAATAATACATACACAGGAAAGTGATTTCGTTACTTTTACTAAGCCATCTTATCTTCCCCACACTCAATGCAAAAAAATAAAACAATATGAAAAAAATATGTCCTCGTTATTATTCACAATAACAAGGGTCTGCTTCACTCTGCACACCCGGCTGTATTGTATAAGAGGGAGCATTTCATGGCTCAAGTGAATCAAAGTATCATTTTGATTCTGACCCACAGAATAGAATCTCACGAAGATTTGGTGACTGGACTAACGCCATAGGGAACTATGATAGACTGAACCATTTCTGTGGTATTCCCAGATCTCAGTAAATAAGAAAAGACCTACCTATACAAGAAATGATAACAACCAATCTATCCATAAATTATATCTATACACCTCCTTCTTTAGTAGAAGGTGGAAAAAGATGCTCTTTCTTGAGTACATGGATACAAGTACTATTGTGGTCTAAAGATTGCTGGATTAATATTGTGTCTGTTATAAGGAAGATAAGGTGGACATCAAAACGACTGTCAGATTAAGAAACTTTCACAACTTGTCTCAATTCTCCAAAGGGTAGAGTAAGTTCATTTTCTAGGCTGACAATTAGCTCTGTATTGGCATTGCTGCTGGCTATGAAACTCACCACCAAAGGTAAATGATTGAATTGAACCACCTGGTAAGTATTTTGTAACAGATACTTTGAATTTTTGAAAGTCCAAGTTTGCTCCCTTGGTCTGTTGCAAAGGCAAAAGTAGATTAGAAACCAGGTCTCAAAGCATACTCTGAGCCCTGACCATTGTGGCTCAGTTAGTTGGGTGTCTTCCCGCAAAGATAAAGGTCACCAGTTTGATTCCCTATTAGGGCACATGTCTGGGCTGGCGGTTTGGTCCTTGTTAGGGCACGCACAGAAGGCAGCCGATCAATGTTTTCCTCTCTTTTTTCCTCCCATCCCCATTCTCTAAAAATAAATAAACTCTTAAAAACAAGAAAGCATGCTCTAAGCATTATCATTGGCCACTTTAATAACAGACACTCCATCTCTATCTGACACAATAATAGCATGGAACCCTTCCACACTTGGTAACTTTTTATACAGGAATCATTTTAGGTCATTAGCCATGATGAACCCCTTACTCCCTCAGGTTCAATATCCACGCCTGGCTTTATGGGCTGCCTGGTTCTCTGGGCAGCAGGGTCCAGGGCTACCTTCTGCCACTTCAGGGACGGCTTCAAAAACAGTTTCCTCTAAAAGCCACCATCACATGAAAAGCCACCTCTGTGCTCCAGGAAGCACTCCTTATGCCTTGGATGCCTGGAAACATGGCTCTTGTTACTTACTTTAATCTAAGCCTGAATTATAATTCATGCTCATTATCCACAAATACATTATAAATTTTCAGGGATTATGTGGTCAAATAAATTTGGGAAACTCTACACTGCTCTCTTCGAGCTTTAACCTTCACCTTAACAGTGGTTCTGAACCTTGGCTGCACATTAGAATCACCTGGGGATCTCATAAAAATCCTGACTCCTGGGCCTCATCCTCCAGAAATTCTGGTTTCGTTGGTATGGGGTGAGTCCACAGCATTAGTAATTTTTTAAGCATTCCTAGTAGTACAGATTTGCAGCTAGGGTCTCTATATTTGGCTGTATATAATGAAAAAATGAAAAATGCAATCAGACAAGCAGTGTGAAGGATTCTACCCTGGGAGATGACTGAATTGCCAGGTGGTTCAGGCATGTATTAGACACCGCCAAGTTGTTCCCATGACCTTGAGACTGCCTCGTTTTGAGATCAGGGCTTACTCCATGTCCCTGCTGGTGAGGGTTAGGCCCACTGGACCCTCAGGCAAACTGCCAAATGTGTCGCTGAAACAACCTTAGGTCCCATAAGTTTCATGAGATAAAGGTGTTTCTTCATCCCCAAACCAAGCTGGTTCTGTAAAACTGGTGAGCCAAGCCAGGAGCCATGCAGACAACCTGAGGGAAGAGGTGAACAGAGAGCCAGCAGGACACTTGGACGAGAGCTCTGCCCAAAGGCAGGGGTCGCTGCCTAGCTGTGCGGCCTGCATCTCTCCCGTGCTGCTTCATTAAAGCCCCTCCGTGGTGTCCCAGCGTGGCGGGTGCTGTGGTCAGCCAGCACCACATATTCCCTGTGACAATAAACATCTCATAGCTGCCAGGACTCCCGGTGGTGCCTCGGCTTCAGTTCCAAAGAATGTTTCCCCCCTTGGTTGGCGAAGCAGCGAACAGATGTCGGTGGGGGAGAGTGAAGGGAGGAGTCAAAGGAAAGGAAAATCCTCGGGTTGGGAGAGATGAGCTGACAGCCTCGAAAAGCTAGATGCTGCTCCTCCTTGGGCACTCAGGCATTCTTTACATGTTCTGGAAAAGGGAAGAGTGGCTGCAATTCAGAGATGTCTAGGAAACATTCTTATTATAACTTCACCTTGACAGCTCCCCCATGTAGAGATTTCAAAAGGCTTCATGGAATTTCATCTTCTTAGTATTTAGTGATCATGTGCATGATCGTATGTGCCAGGCATTTTACATACATTATTTTGGATCTTCCCAACAGCCCTCTGAACTGGATAGCATTAACCTAACCCCCTTTTACAGAGGAGGGACTGCAGCTCAGAGACATGAGGCAGCTAATAAGCACTTGACAAATGAGACTTCACCCAGAGCTGCTGCTTCTAACTCCCAAGATGTTCTTCCTTAACATATCATTCAATGCTTTTTCTTCATTTATTAAAAGTAATACATGTTCATTTAGAAAATTTTGAAAAATTCAGAAGTGTATAAGGAAAAAACTCACTCCCATAATCCCATAAAGATAACTATTGTTGAGCTAGTTATCGTTGTTATCAATTGTTACCATTGTCATCGCCCCAGGAGAACTATTGTTGACATTTTGGCATGTAGCCCTCCAGTTTCTTTTTTATGTGTGTGTGCTTTATTTTGGATAAAATTGTATTACACGCACTTTTATACCCTGGTTTTCACTTAGCATTATTTTGTGCATTTCCACATATCCTTATATATTTGTTTCGAGTATGAATTTTCTTAGCTGTATAGTATTCTATCACACAGACCTGTCAAAATTTATATAACCACACCCCTATTATTGAATGTTTAAGTTATTTTCATTTTGTGGTTAATATAAATAACAAAAAATGCAGTGAGCATCCTCAGACATTCCGCCCACAATATCTGATTATTTCTTTAACATAAGGTCCTGGAAATGGAATTACTGGATCGGGGGGACAATATATAACACCACTGTTGCTAACAACTATGACCACATGGCCTCCTGTAAGACCAGAGAAAGCCAAGGACTGTTGATGGAGACCTCACCCTCCTCAAGGCTTGATAGCTGGGAAAGATAATATGAGTCTGGCTATTTTTCAGATCCTGGGAATCAAACTATGAATTGCCAGGCAGTTAATTACGCTGTTCTCAGAAGTAAGTGATTTCAGTTAAAATAAAACAGCTGAATCATTTTTTTAAACCCATCTCTTCTTTGAGTCCATTTTCCAAAGAGAAAATATTTTTCTGATTTTCCCCTAGATGAATTACAGACCATTCTTAAGAATCTATGCTATGTAGAAAGAAAAATAAAATAAAATAAAAGAGACAGGCAAATATCCCCACTCATAAAAAAGCAGGGGCATGAATAATATATTTAGCTTTGGAGTACAACTGAATACACACGGCCAGGGACATACAGGCAAGTAGACTCTTGCTTTCGCTCCCTCTTTCTTTCTCATTGTGGGTCTTGGAGGTCCTCCTACCCTGGACTTCTTGGAAGGGCCCAGGACCTGGCTCTGCAAAGCAAGGAGGGGCCAAGGTCACCCAAATTTCATCTGACCAAGGAAAATGAAAACTTGAATGTGGATCAAGAATATCTGCAGTTACTATTACGACTTCATTTGAACTTTCCCAAGGTTCTCCAGTATCTACCTCCTTGGCCGGTAAACAGGATGTAAAGACCTCCCCACCCCATGTCCACCGCGAGGGCTCATTCTGAGTCGGGAGGCGCCTTGCACCCTCTCCTCCTGAATCACTTGGATCAGTTACTCCCCCACACTAGCCAGGCCTTATATAGGCTACTTCCTGAGCCAGGAATTCCCTCCCCCTCCTTCTTCAACTGGCCAGCTCAAGATAATCCTTCAAAACTCAGACAATACATCCTCCTGGAAGCTTTTCCAACCCTCTAGGCTGAGTCAGGTGCATCGCCTCTGCCTTCCCTTGAACCCCAGGCTTACCTCCACAGCAGTATGATGACTTGATGCTCTACCCATTCAACTGTGGAGCTGCATTCTAGCTTGGCTCTATATCCCTAGAAACCAGCACAGGGCCAGGGCCAGGCCCAGAGTCAAGCGCTCAATAAATGTGTGATGGCAAGAAAGAAGGAATTGCACTTAATAAGTATTTACTAAGTGCCTGTTAGTTGCCAAGCACTATTTCAGGGGCTGGAGATACAGTAGTAAAACAGATAAAGTTCTCTGTCCTTAAGAAGCTTACATTCCATTGAGGAGTTTACATTTTAGAAAGAGACAGAGGGCGGAAGGGAAGAAAGGGAGGAGGAAGGGACAGAATGTTGTCCAATGGCTCAAACCTCCTAAGCTAAAGGACGGACATCTACTGGTATTGCACACGATCAGACCCACTGCCTCACACACAAAGAATCTTGCAGCAAGCCTGCTTGTGCAAACACTTAGTCAAAAAAATCCTATTTGTGGCATTATTAACATAGCCTTGTCCATTAAGATATTGCCATCTCATGCACTCTAACTTGAAAACTTCAGTGAGGGCTCATCTAAATAAAATCATGGAATTCTGTGGAGCAGGAAGGAAATGATAACTGAAACCAAGACAGTTAGTCCAGTGGTACCCACTGAAAGTAGAGGACTTCAGAGGATCATGGAGTTATCACAAGAAGTCCGTGAGTCTGAAGACTCACCAAGCACTGTCCATCTACTGAGTAAGCACTACCCTGCCTGTGTGTAAAGGTAAGTTCATTGATTTAAAATCTACAAATTCATGTAACCACATCACTGAATTCACAGTAGCATTCTGTCATGGTTTTTATTTTTTATTTTACCATAGGGTGTTCTAAAAGTCCAAATTCCATCCACAGAACCCAAACCAGAATGAATGGGAAACCCTCTGGGGTGTGGACTGGGGTCCTGGTTCTGGTTATCAGTTCTCCGCCACCCCTGCAGGCTGGGAGCCCTTTGAGGGAAAAGACTAGGTCTGATTTACCTCTGGTCTCTAGCACCCGGCACAATGGTGAGAGGGTAGAAAGAGACAGGGTCCAGAGAAAGTTTTACCCTCTCTTCAAGGCTAGAAATTAATGACCTGAAAATAAAGAGCAACAAAGCTTGTAAGCCTGTTAAGCTACTTAAGCTTTGAATAATAAATCCATACTTTGAAATGTGTATACTAAGTACATTTTTGGTAATAATTTTACTTTCTCACTCCCCTTGGTTTTCATTAAAAGTGCCTTTGGAAATGCCATCCAGGCTCTGCTATAGTAACAGAAAACAGCCAGGATGTGGTTGTGTGACAAGGAGTATCCACAATTGAGTTAAAAGCTGTAAGAGAGACTTAGCGTATATGAGGTCTGTCCAGAAAGTATCCAGCCGCACACTATTTTAAAATAGAGACATTGAAGAAGATACAAGATACAAGAGAAAGCATACATAGGACAATGATGCCTCAGTCCCCTTCAAAGCAGGCACCTTGGGACCTCACACAGTTCTCCCAAGCACCATCAGCTCCCCTGTCGTATTTTCCTGAATCTCATCGGCAGTCTGAAGTCTCTTCCCTTTCAAAGGTGATTTTAGTTTTGGGAAAAGCCAGAAGTCATAGGGCACCAAATCTGGGCTGTAGGGGGACTGAATCACCTGGGAGATTTGATATTTTGCCAAAAAACTCATGAGATGTGAGGCATGAGCAGGCATGTTGTCGTGATGAAGCTGCCAATCACCAGTTGCCCATAGCTGTGGCCTTCTGAATCATCGGAATAGTTTCCATGGAGGAATGTTCAAGCTTAATGCAAAATTTGATGCAGATTTGTTTCTCTACTCACTCAGTCATTTTGAATGCAACAGCCACACAGTACACAGGCTCACTCAATGGCATCTGCCACTGACTAGAACAGTGAAGTTGTCATTGTTCACACATGCACATTCCAGTCTACTCTTCTTGGTTACCAAGTTACATCAATGTCGCACAAACCATTTGATTTATATTAACAACAGCTGAACTTTCTCCGGACAGATCTCATATAAAGATGACAGAAGGATTATGAGTGAAACACCCCAGTGGAAAGGTAACCTCCAGAGAACAGAATCACTGGCCCAGCCAACGCTTCCCACCTGAAGATTATTTTCCCAAAACTATTTCCCACTTGAAACTTAAAGGAGGCTCTGTTTTAAGAAGGGAGCCCATTGCCTCACATCTATTCTCTATGGTTGACTTTCCTTCCTCTCCTCCACCTCCAGCTCACTCCCCAAGTCCCAACTGCAGAAATCACAGGGGCCCGTACTTTAGAGCATGTCACAGTTCCCAAAAGTAGCAGGAGTCATTTCTCATCCTGATTAAGTTCCAGCTAGGAAAAAAAAAATGCCAGGGCACTGACTCTCAATGAACAACTGACTTTGAACTTAGCATCACTGCACAGGGCAGAGCACCACCGTGGATGACAGAAGGCCTGGCTTCTAGATCAAGACCTCCTGCCACTGGCCTGCTATGTGACCTAGCCAGCGCCACATTCCCCTATAGACATATTAAGTACCGACCTAGGCCACCAACAACAGGAGTACAAAAGAGAGAGATAATTAAAGAATCTAATAAAAAGCCATTTTAATTTCAACATACATGTGGAACTTTGAGTAATTTCAAAAAAATATTTTATCTGAAGGTTTTGTATTGCTTTCATTTGCAGTTACCTATGGAGGGGCACTATAATCTTTGTAGCACTTAGGGCTACTAAAGATCCTTATCCAGCTGGGTGCCTTTGGACAAGTCCCTTCCTTTTTCTGGGACTCAGTAGTCAAGAGTTTTGGCCCAGCCAGAGAAGTACAAGAGCAGACGATTTAAATTCATCATTCTCCTACTGACACCTAATCAACTTCATAAAGGTCAAAGAGCCATAACTTGAATCTTCTCCTATTACTCTACTATTCTGTCATCCTGACACATTTTATTACTTTAGCCATTCATGTGTCTAAAAAAGAAGATTGAGTTTCTTGTCTCTAAAGTAGAGGATATTCTAGTGGACATTTTGGTGTCCAGATTTCCCGGAAAGGTGTTTCAACACAGGGAAATACCATGAAACAGACCAGGAATTTCATGGTATTTGAAAGAAAATGGGCCTGCTCCTCCTCTCCAATCTGTCAAGCCACTGTCCCAAGGGTCTTTAGCTTAGGACAAAGACAAAGTGAGCCCTGGCATAGTGCCTGTTCCAGGCCCCACAAACTCCCCCAAATTCGCCCTGTTCCATCCAACTCAAGTAAGTCATGTCCCCTCTGCAAGATCAATAATGATGTCCAGATTTAGGGTCTAGGATCCCTCATCTAAAATGCTAAACTGGTCACAGTCTAGAGGTGCAGCTTTCACATTCTCATCTCCATATAGATTTGCAGTAGTCTCCCCCTCACTGGAATTATGATTTAAACATAAATAAATCAGCTGTCCTTTATGGTTTGGGGCCAGAGTTGCCACAAAGTTGGAAAATCAAGAGACAGGAATTTGACATAAAGATGAAGAGGGAGTTTCCACCAGTGATCCTAAGTGGCTGTTTTCAAGCCAAAATTATTGCAAGAGGAACAGAGCATCTTTCCCACAGCAAGTTCATGGGCTAGGGTAGCATGATCACTCCCCAGTGTTATTAAACATACTTAAGAGTTGTCTAGTGCTTCAGTGACTTCCTTGCTCGCACAGGAGACATTACACCTCTAGGCCAATGGTCTGATTGCATTTGTAATTATCATCTAAGCACCTATAAACATTAAATAGATCTCCAAGGGAGAAACTGGAAAGCTTGGATTGACTCAGCATATGGCAGCAGGCAGGGAGTTATTTCCCATTGGTTTTGACAATGCCACCCTTGAGATGAAGAGTACAGGACACGAATGCAATAAAACGGGTCACATGCAAAACCAAATATGAGAAAAATTCAAGTTATAAGAAGGGCCATGGCAAGAGTTTGGCAGCAGCCACAGATCCACAACCAGAGGAGTCCAATGCAGTCCTGTAGCACAACCCCTCCTCCTCCCAACCCCCACCCCACCCACCCCATACCAGTTATAAGAGCTTTTAGGGCAGTCTCAAAGGGGTTCAAGTTACCAAAGAACAGCCTTTAGTGGAGGAGAGGGTGTTGCCAGGCAACCAGCCCAGCCCAAGTCTTACCCCTGTAACCTTGAAGATGGTAGGGGCATGACCCCTGATTGTGTAGAGGATCATTTTGGACTCCTTTAGCATCAACATTCTCTGCCTCTGTCTCTCTCCTTCTCCTCTCCTTGTCCTCCCCTTCTGCCTCCCAGGGCCCCAGGCCAGCCTGCAGTCATGTCACCAGAAGACTGAAGGCTATGGGCCAGCCTGACTTGCCATTACTCAGGCTGTAGGTGGCAACCAAGCTGTCCCTGCAGGGATGCTACAAGCTTCTGGCCTGTCACTCCAGCCATGTTGCTTCCAAAACTTCCTCTCTCTTTCCCAGGTCTTTCCTGCTTCCATGGTCGAAGAATTAGGTAGAGAAAGAATTTAGGAGAAATCCAGCCAGATAGAGGATGATATATAGGGTAAAATGCTGGCTGGGAGTGCTGACTATCAGCAAAATAGTCATTAAAGGAGTAGGTGTTAGGAGGAAAAGACACAGGGGAGAAAAAAGGGCAAGACCTGACAATGGGTAAAAAATCAGGCATTTATTTGGGGTCAAATATAATATACAGCCCGCTGAACACCTTGTTGAAGCTTATGCCAGAGTGACAAGGCAGTGGCCAGATGGTACACTGATTATGCTCCCAACTCTCTTTGCATTTGACATGTATGCTCAGATCATTGCTACACACTCAAAGCTCCTGAAGAGAAAAGTGTGCAGTGGGAACCTCAAGGGGAGTCTAGTGTAGGGCGTTAGACCAGAAAATGGAAAACCAGAACTTCTGGCCAAAATAAGGTAGCTGTGTTCCATGTATGCAGCAGACCGCTCAGTACCTCTGAGCCCAGAGACAAGTACATTCTCAAAGGCAAGTGTCCATACCAGAGATGAGAGGTGGCTGCTCTCCCAGCTCTTGCAAACTTCAAAGAAATCAAACCAATGCAATTTATCCTAAGAATTGCTCCTTTCCTTTAAAAGATATCCACCACATAAAACTATCTCTTTTCTAACCCAGCAGATCACTGGAAAGGGTTAGGTCCCAACGTGACTGGGTGAGACAGACTTTCCCTCATGTGAAAAAGGCTCTCCAATTAGCGGGCAGAAAGGTACAAGCTGGAAGCACAGAGCCTCCTCCCTGTCCTTAACTTAACCTGCTAATCGCAGTAGGTGGCTCTCAGCAAGCTGTGTGGGGATTTTGAAAACTACTCCCCGAGCTGACTTATCAGATTTCTCCTAGGCTAATCCTGGTAGTCAGTGGGACCTCAGAAAAAAAGCAACAATGACCTTCTTACCCTCTTTGTTAACTGAAAACTAACCAGACCTAGGGCCCCAGCTTTCCTGGTCCCCTTCCATGCAGAGGTTTCCAGTCCCATGTCTATATTCCATCTGGCAGTCATCTGTATCTTCCACCTTCCTTTTCCCACAGGACCTAGTTCATTTTTCCCCGCCAGAGCCCTCCTCCATCTACCTCAGAGGTCAGATACCTTTTCGAAGAGAAGTGCCAGGGCCTCTGACTCCTGTCTTACTGGAAGGTGCAGGGGTCTGAAATGGACAGGGGCTGACCCAGGCGATTCTTTCCCAAGACAGCTGGAGGCTTGCACTCAAAAGTCAGCCAGTAGCCATCTTATGCCCCCTATTTGAAACTTTCTGGCCACACTGCGCCTCTCCTCTAACTTCTTGGCGGTGCCAACTGGCCCTGGTACTTGGCATGCCCAGCTGTGGTCAGCATTTCCAGCACATTCAGTCCCTTTGCTTTCAGCAAAAGGCCACATTCTAAGGGATCACCGCATTGCCATGGATAGAGAATTCCCCATGCAAAGTGTTAGGGTCCAATATAGTAAAGGACAAGGGCTCGCATTGCTCTCCTTCCCTCCCAGAGGTCCTGCGTACTCAGCCAGGGCACCGCTCGGTTTCTCAGGCATGGTTGATTCCTAAAACAATCACGGTTCTCTCAAGAAAATCTGTGGGTAGGGGATCAGCGAAGCCGGGCCAGTCTCTCTTTCCCCCCCCACCCTTCTCTGGCCACTCCTGGCGCAGCAGCCCAAACTCGCGGGGAGAAGCAGGCGGTTGGGCGCTCAAGATAACTCCTCTCAGTGCGATCCGCGATCACTCTCAAGCGCAAAGTTGCACAGGTCTAAAGCCGGTAGGCACTGCCGCCAGTCTCCTGCGGTCGCATAGGTGGCTGGCGGCTGGGGCGCGCTTTCGGAAGTGGATGGGCTCCTGGACTGAGGCAAAAACGCCAGCAGCGCGGCCATTTGGTTCCCGACGCCGCGAAGATGAGGACGCCTCGGGCCTGGGGGCGGCGCTGAAGCTGTCCAGGACCCAGTGGCTCCCACCTCCGCCTTCCTCCCCCAGTTCCCCAGGAGGCTGCCGCCGGCCCCAGGGCCGGGAACCCCGAGGGCACAGGTCCACTCAGGACGACACGGCAGGGTCTAGGAGCAGGAAGTTCCAGCGGGAGAGCGGCGGGTGGGGAGTCAGAGAAACAGGATCCCCTCACTCCCTGAGGGGAAGGGAGAGGAGGGAAGGGGTGGAGCGGGCAGGGAGGGGGAGGGGTGGGCGCTGAGCCGGCGCTCACTGGCGCCCCCAAAGGCGGGGTAGTCGCGGGGCTGCGAGCTGCCCGAGCGCTGTTACCTAGCTGGTCCTGGTCGTCCTCAGGGCCAAGCAGGCGGCAGGGAAGGCGGCGACGGAGGCGCACGGTGCGCCGGACCAGGCTGTCGGTGCGGCGCCCCAGGGCCAGCAGGTGCCCCTCGAGGTCCTCGAGCAGAGCCAGCGAGTGGCCACAGAGGTCGGCGAGCTGCCGGAGGAGGCTGAGCGCGGCCAGGTGGCTCACGTCGCGGAGCTCCGTCAGCGGCTGCGGCGGGTTGCGCGGGCACAGGCGCTGGGGCACCACCGTGCGCCTGTAGAACGGCATCCCGGGCGTGGGGGACCAGCCTGGCGGCTCGTCGGGCTCGCCACAAGTGGCGCCCCTGGCCCTAGCGTCCCTGAGCGGCGGCCCCAGCTCAGGGTGTAGCAGGCCCCTGGGCGCGGGCCGGCAAGCGGGGCGGGCGCGGGAGACGCGGGGCGGGGGCTAGGGTGGGGGTGGGGGACAGGCTGACGGGTTCCCAGCCTAGAGCGCCGGCTCCCCCCAGGGCTGTACACTCGCTGGAGCCACCAGTCCCTCTGACTCTGGTTCGCTGGGCTCCTCCTCCTCCTCCCCGCCTTTCTCTACCTCCTCCTCCCTCACTCTGCTACTTCGGGATCCCCCCACCCACCTTTTTTTTTTTTTCGGTCAGAGATTCGGAGATTAACGCTTGATCCGGGAGAGGAGGGAAAGGGAAGTAGGAGTAAAAAGACCGAGCTGGAGCGCGAAAGAAGGAATGTCCGCGTGGGTGGGTGTGTGTGTGTGTGTGTGTGTGTGTGTGTGTGTGATGTTCGGTGCAGTATGTGTGCCCGCGTCCTCCTGCAGAGCTCGAGTCCCGGGACTGATAAAGTTGTTTTCTGCTTGTTTTTTTTTTTCACTTAAACTTTTTCTTTGTAA
>PVJD01011058.1:0-48972 GCA_004026545.1 Mormoops blainvillei | reverse complement strand
TTTTCTCTACTGACACATATTCATTTAATATTATAAAACTGGGATATTATGTTTTGTTTTGGTACCCCCTTTATCAACAGACTTTGTATCTATGTATTTTGCCCACACTAAATATTCTTTACAAACATGGCATTTACAAATGGCTGTATGACATTTGATACTATGATAATTTAACCATATACTTATTGTTGGACATTCACATTGTTTCTAACTTCCGCTATTATAAGTACTGCTGTAATGAATATCTTTGCACATAAAAATCTGCTCACATCTGTTTATTTCCTTACTAAAACTACCTAGGGGTAGAATTACTGGACTAAAGGGTATGAGTATTTTTCAGGCTCTTTATACATATTGCCAATTTGTTCATCAGAAAAGCAGTATATTTCCACCAGCAAAACAACAGACTGGCCATTTTACACAGCCTTGCCCAAGCTGGATGTTATTATGAATTTTAAATCCTTGCCACTCTGGTAAGTCAAAAATGGCATCCCCTGGTTGATTTGATTCATATTGCTAAGACCTCCAATGAGAAGGAACACCTCTTTCCTTTATTGACCACATATATTTTTCCTTAATGAATAAAATGCTTTATTTTTCAAAACAGAATGGCATGAATTCAGTTACACATAGTTTTATGGATGAGGACACTGAGCCCTAAGGAGGTAGAGAAAAGAATTTAGTTCACTTGATATCGTTTAGGTCACTGTTTTCCAACAGATAGTCTACAAATGATCTGTATCGGAATCGTCTAGGAGACATATTTAAAAGCACAGGTTTCTGGGCCCCACATTGCCATCCTAAACAAGAACTAAGGTACGTAAAAGAGAGCTGGAATTTCAGTAATCCTCCCCAGGGGTTCGTGTACACTAACATTTGGGATTCTCAGTGAAAGAGAGGACAGGGCAGAATGGAAAGTTTCGGATCACTTAGGGACCTTTCACAAGCTACACACCCCTGTCTGAGCCCTTTTCTATACATCTCCCAGGGATCCGATTCCGATTCTAGGCTGCAGGCTGCAACTAAATCCCAGGTCTCTCTATTGGCTTTCAGCATAAGAATAACTCACGTCCTACAAAGCTATCTCCTTGTCTTCTCTACTCTTCTTCTGAATTTTTTCCCCCTAAAGTCATTCAGCAAATACTTGTTAAATGCTTACTATGTGTCAGGAACTATGCTTGGCATTTAGGGGAGAGTGGTGAACAAGGCATACAAACGAAGCTGGCAGCCAAATTGCTTTGTAATTTTTACAAATTTACTATGTCCCAAACTATTCAAAATTACAGTAACAGTTTTCATTTACTGAGTAATTATGTCATGGACACTGTGGTTGGTGCTTTACACACATTATCTCTAATCCATAATAATTCTGTCTTATAAGAGTAATAGTATCCTTATTTTACAGATGAGGAAACTTAGGCCCCAGAGCACAGAACTTATAAGGGTTAGAGCTGGGGTTAGAGTCAGGTTCTGTCTGACACCAGCGTCGACTCTTTCCTCTGTATGCTATCTTTCTAAAACTTAAAAATCCTTCCATTATACAGGTTTTCCATTCACTTTTTTTCAGTCTATTTGGTAACAATTTGACCTATAGGGTCTAATGCTTCCTAATTAGCATATATTGACTCCTTGGATTCAAATTATTCTAGTAAGAATCACCAACTCAGTAAATAAATCTCCCCCACAAGTAGTTTTCTTCTTTCATTTCAATACCTGAGGTACTACTCCCACTGCCCTCCGAAGGCTCTCCAGGCTCACATCTTGTATATTCTGACCAGCAAGGTAAATGTTACCCTTTTGAGGCTCATAGAAGCGAAACAACAGCCTCACTATTGTGCTTTTCCTAAACGTGGAGACAAGGAAAGGTTATTTAGCTTCTCACGGCATTAGAGAACCACAGTAATCATTCTATTTTGATGCAGAAAAATATTGCATTGGGAATCATTAATCAATGATGCAGAATTTTATAAATAACTAAATTACCCACCCTGACCCACTACCTCCTACAATGGCCACTTTCTTTCCTGCAGGGACTTCAAAAGATATTCCATTAAGAACTTTCTGCCCCTCAATGTATTCAAAATGCACGTTATCAAAGGCCACTGTAGCTGTCTGTGGTGTGATCTGAAGGGGAGATGCCATCACTTTGTCCTGGCAGAGAAGAAAGAAAAAAAAAAACAGCCACTTTACACACCATTTAGAGTAAAGCAATACAGATAATTTTCTAATTTACAGAGACAAAAGGGAAAATAGTGGGGAAGAAGGAGGTTTATGAGTAAAGTCAGACCACTTTCCAAGCCTACTTTCAAAGCACTGAATGCGGGAGGTGGGGTGGGCGGGGCAAAGGAGAGCAATGGGGCAAAAGTGGGGACAACTGTAACTGAACAACGATAACAATTTTTTTAAGATTTATTTTTTCACTTCTCACTGCTAAGGTAAAAAATCCTGGGTGGTTTGATTTTTCAGTAATTTTGGGGTGGGGTAGTTAAAGGGATGCTGGACAGCGGAGTAAGGAAGTCGAGGCGGTCATACACTTTATATCATTATTATAAAAGTCAATCAAGTGCAAGTGCAAATAATCCAAGTTAACAAAATTTAGCTTCTAGGTCTAATATTCTTTGCTAATATTATACGGTTTCGAAACATAGAAGTAAAAGCTATAAATGACCTCTAAATACACATGATAGTTCCAATTTCTGCAAAAATGAAATTGGTTTGCTAACATGGTGATGTAAGAATATTCCCCTAGAATAATCATTCAATGGGATAAAGCTCACATGTTTTTAAAAAGGTACTAAATAAATTACTTACTTTAATTCGGGTGTCTACCTTAAGTAGTGTAAACAAGGTATTCATATCTATGAGTGCTTGTCTAGTTTCTCTATATACAGTTCCCAGAAAGTTCAGGGGTAACGAAAGCTGAAAAAGCAGTCCATTCACCATTACTAGGTCTCCAACGGTAAGGGTACCTTAATATGCATTTGGCAGAAGAAGAAAAGGATATTTCAGATGTTATGAACTGTTTCAATTTAAAGTAGAGAAGTTTATAATCTATTCCTCTGGAATACAGTTCAAAATGTACAAAATCAGCAACTTAAGCCTATTACATTTCAAAGCATTTTTTAAAATTAAATTTATTGATGTGACATTGGTTAATAAAATTATACAAGTTTCAAGGGTATAATTCTGTGATACATCATTTGTATATTGCATTGTGTGCCCACCATCCAAAGTTTAATCTTCTTCCATCACCATATATTTGACCCCCTTTACCCTTTAATCCATAATTTAGGACTACAGGGCACTTGATAATATGCTAAGTAGAACAGGAAAAGTCCACCCATACACTATACATAATACACAGAAAAGAATGGCTTAAGTGAGGATAGAAACAGAAGGTTAAAAATCTCTCCTTAAGCTAGTTTCTTTGTAATATAAAATAGAAAATTAAAAAAAGAGTAAATATTAAAAGATTGAAGCAAATGGGTGTCATGATTGAAAATGATAAACCATGTATTAAGGTCACAGTGAATAGATGAATCCTGAGTGAGCAGATTATTAAAAAAAGGTACAGACATTATTTTTAAAATGTTTTGCAAAGGAAAAACTATTGGAAAGGTTAAGAGGTTACCAGTAATTCTAAAGAAAAGGTTGCTTGAATTTTAGTCCTTTGGACTACAAACTAAATTAGTTACATTGCTTTTCAGGTCAACAGGAGAAATCAGAAACATTACATGCTAAAAAAAATTATTCTTGAAACAATCAGACTGTAGCTCCACAAAATATATAAACGGTAATCCCAATCAATGGGAGTGTCAGGGATAAAATTGTAGTGTTAAAAAAAAAAACTTCCAGTCAAGATGAAGGCATAGGTAAATGTGGCATGCCTCCCCATACAACCACAGCAAATATTACACCTAAACGACAAATCAACTATCTCCTGGAATCATCTGAAATCAAGCTGTATGGAAGCCCGACAACCAAGGAATTAAAGAAGTCACATTCATCCAAATAAGTAGGAGACGCAGAAATACAGAGACATGGAACAGATTGTCCCACACTCACATGCGGTGAATAAAAATTGCGAGGGACACCTCTGGAGCAAGGGATCCCAGCCCCACACCAGACCCCCCAGGCCAGGGTTTCAGTGCCAGGAAGTTAAGTCCCTATAACTTCTGCTTATAAAAATCAGTGGGGGTTGGGGCAGTGGAAGAAGCTGTGGGATTCTCAGGTGTCTCCTCTTAAAGGGCCCACAACAGACTTAGGTTTTACACAGACTCACTCCCTCTAGTCTCCAGCACCAGGTCAACAGCTGGAAGGGCACCAGTGGCATACGGGGAGAAACTGAAGTGCCTGGCATCAGGGTGAGTGCCAGGGACAGTTTCCTCATGGACAAAACTCCAGAAGCCAGGCAGCAGCCACAGTCCCCTTTCTGAGCCCTCCCCTACTCAGAGCCACAGAGCAGCAACAGCACGTCTGAGACTCCATCAACCTGGTTAACATGTGTTGGTCTGCCCAGGCGATTACCTAAGGCTCCGCCCCATCCAACTAACAGGTGTGCTTTTCTACAACAGGCCACCTACTAAGACAGGGAGTCAAAGCAGCTCTACATAATATACAGAAACAAACAAAGGGTGTTGCCAAAATAAGGAGACAAGGAAATATGGCCCACATGAAAGAACAGAACAAAACTCCAGCAAAAGAACTAAATGAAATTGAGACAAGCAATCTATCAGATGCAGAGTTCAAAACACTGGTTATTAGGGTACTCAAGGAACACCGTGGGTACATCAACAGCATAAAAAGACCAGGAAGATATGAAGGTTACACTAAGTGAAATAAAGAACAATTTACAGGGAATAAACAGTGGAGTGGATGAAGCCAAGAATCAAATGAATGATTTGGAATAGAAGGAAGAAAAATGTTCAATCAGAGTAGTTAGAGGAAAACAAAAGAGTTCAAGCCAAACAAACAAACAAACAAGAATAGGCTAAGGAGCTTCTGGACAATGTCGAATGTATGACCATTCGAATCACAGGGGTACCAAAAGGAGAAGAGAAACAGCAAGAAATCGAAAGCTTATTTGAAAAAATAATGTAAGAAAACTTCCCTAATTTGGTGAAGGAAATAGACATACAAGTCCAGCAAGCACAGGGAGTCCTAAACAAGATGGACACAAAGAGGACCACACCAGGACACATCATCATTAAAATGCCAAAGGTTAAAGATAAGGAGAGAATCTTAAAAGTAGCAAGAGAAAGGCAGAGAGTTGCCTACAAAGGAGTTCTCACAAGACTGTCAGAAGATTTCTCAAAAGAAACTTTGCAGGCTAGAAATGACTGGCAAGAAGTATTCAATGTGATGAAAAGAAAGGGCCTACAGCCTTGATTACCCTATCCGGCAAAGCTATGATTTAGAATGGAAGGGCCGATAAAGTGCTTCCCAGACAAGGTAAACCCTAAAGGAGTTCATCCTTACCAAGCCTTTAATATATGAAATGTTAAAGGGACTTATTTAAGAAAAAGAAGATCAAAATCATAAACAGTAAAATGGCAAAAAAATCATAACTATCAACAATTGGATCTAAAGAACAAACTAAGCAAACAAGCAGAACAGGAACAGAACCATAGATACGGAGATCATTTGTGGGGTTATCAGTTGTGGGGAGGAAGGAGGAGAATGGGAGAAGAGGTGCAGGCATGAAGTACAAATTGGTAGGTATAGAATAGACAGAGGGATGTTAAGAACAGTAGAGGAAATGCAGAAGCCAAAGAACTTACATGCATGACCCATGAACATGAATTAAGGGGGGCACTGCCAGAGGAAATGGGAAATGCTGGGTAGAGTGGGACAAATGGGGAAGAATTGGGACAACTGTAATAGCATAATCAATAAAATATATATTTTGAAATGAAATAAAAAAAACTACCATATAATCAAGAGAACACATTTTGATACAAATAAGGAAAGCACTCCAAGGATATTAAAGCATATTATCAAATATGCATTATAATTAAGACTAATATATACATTCCTCAATCATTATTTATAAAGATTAAGTAAGACATCTGTAATTGTTAAAAACCACAGATTCATTACCTGCCACAATTCCCTGACTGGCAAGCACCATTATAGCTGTTAAACCAACGCTGAAAATAGCGCTCTGACCAAAGTTCAGCATAGCCAGAGTAGAGGTACTTTTCAGTGAGGCAGCCTCATATGTCTTCAAAAATCCATCATATCTTTGTGCTTCATAGTTTTCATTATTAAAATACTACAAAATATACAAAAATAGTAACTACATACATGTATAATTGGAATTTATTCTCTTAAATGATTAGTATTGTTTTATCAGACTTCATGTATGGGAAAACTTTAAAAACTGACTTTCAATACACTGGACTATGGGTACTCTTGCAGTTTTCCACAAAGCACTGTACTTGAAAAGTCCTTAAAATTCATCCCACAAACCCTTACTGAATGCCTAGTTAATTAAACCCGTATCTTAAAAAAGCCATCAACATCACTTCCTTCGTAAAACTTCCCCATAGCCACCAGGACACTGAATTGACAGTTCTCACCCGCCCACTCCCTGCCCCGCACTATGCCTTCTTGTAGAGTCACTTGTATACTCTCTTTAACTCTCCCAGTAGATTAGCAAATTCTGGGAGGGCAAGGATTAAATATGAATCATTTTTTTTTTACCATCTTCCCCCATCACAGGGCTTAGCATAATGTTTTGCAGACAAGAAGCACTGCATAATTTTTGTTAAATGGAAAAATGAACAAATAAATGAAAGAAAACACTATGAAAAAATGAAAGCACTATGCTAGGCACTCTGAGGGATACAGAGTCAAGAACTTACATGCTAAATTGATTAGCTTAGTGTTCATTCTGAATCAAAAGGCTAACCATACTCTTATCACTTATAAATTAATTCGGAAGGTAAAAGCTGATGTCAGAAAAAACTGAGGTAAAAATAAAGGACAATTTCTAAATAAAAGAAAAATAACAGAGTACTATTATTCTATCACACCTACAGATGCTGTTTGAATCTGAGGCTCTAACTTACAGCCCCTATTACATTAAATGGCAGAACAATTCTTAGAGCAGTGTGAAAGGATAAGGAAAGTATAATTAAACATAGTACCTTCACAGTTTCATAATTCAGCAGCGAGTCTATGGCAGCGTTACCTGCATCATTATCCGCTTTGTTCATTTCTATTCTAAATCTAGTTCTGTAAGACAAAGATTTGCATAGACGTGAAATGTTTGTTATAGGAGCATAACTAATTTCTGAGCCTTGACCAACCTCTGGGTTGAGGAATACCTCACCTCCATCGTGTGACGGCAACTGTGAATGCTGTGTATGCACCAAGTGTCCCAAGAGTCACTAATGCAAACTGGGCACCGCATCTATAATACTGAAGAAAGCAAAAAAAGAAAAGAGAAACAGTCATTGTTCTTGTCAAAGAGTTTATGATACACAGCAGCAAATCTCGATCAAAGGATTTTTTTTAAATGGTGAATAAATGAATAATTGTTTGGGTCAAAAATCAAGTATCTTAGAAAATCTACTTTAGGTAACAAGGGAAGAAAGCCAAACTGCACTAGCCACATTGACGCTCTTGTCAAATGCTGATAGTAACAGTGCAAAGGGCCATAAGAGGAATTTTATATACACACACACATTTTAATTATAAAATATGAAACTGCTTAAAATGTTATGAATGGTGAACAGAAACCTAGATAACCTCAGCATATCAGTCTAAAGTTCTATACAAAAATCTCTGCTAACAAAAATTGCAAGCATTAACTAAATGACTGATCGACATTTAGAACTGAACAGCTCTTCATGATAACAACACAGTAAAGATTTTGGACAGTTCCTTGAAGCTTGTAGTAAATCATTAAATGGACTGCATAATCCTTCTGGCACCATGGAATTTTGCTCTCAAACCATGGACACACAATACCGCCACAGCTTCAAGTACAATGCTAAATAGCTACTAATGAGAATGTAAAAGCGTGTTATGAAAAAAATGTTTTACTTACCAAAACACCACTGACAAGAGAGACTTCAAACATAATGGGAAGAAGATTAAATACTAAAGCACTCAGAACAAAACTGATACCCCTTGTCCCTCTGTCAATAGCCTTCGATAAAGCTCCTGTCTGTCTGCTCAGATGGAAAGCCAGGTCCAGGTTGTGAAGATGAAGAAAGACATTTTTGGCTATTCTTCGTATTGAATTTTGGGCTACCTTGCCAAATACTGCATTTCGAACTTCATTAAAAAAGGCAGCTCCAGCTCTTGATACACCATCTAATAATACAGTCAAGAGAAAAAATGGGGTGTAAAAACATGAGAATCACAGGAGTGTAAAAATAGTAAAGGCTCAGAAAGCGTCTGTACGATGAATGAATGTATCACTGAATATTTACACTAAAAGAAACCTAGAAAGCATCCAGCTTAAACAGTACCAATGTTTCCACCACCATGGATGCCTTTCAATGTTATTCCCCGCAAAGATTCCAGGTGTTGGAAGATTTTTTTCCAACTACATACTTTCAATACATTACAGCCCATATGGCCTTACTGTGGATAAATATACAATATCTGTTGAGGATTTTTTATCTAATTCAATTCTCCTAAATAACAAATGATAAAATTGAAATCCTGAAAAATCACATGCATTGACTAAAGTATGGCCCCATTCTAGTCTCCTGAGTCTCATAAGATGTCATTTCTAATGCATCATATGCAAAATATTCTCTTCTTTGCATATTGTAGATTTGTGTTGTAGCTACTGGATATAATTCAATAAAGCATTAATGCACATATATCATTATTTAGCTATTTCCTACTTAACAGCTAATAACAACAACAGCAAGAAAATAACTAGCCTTACTGAAAAGGTATCTCATAAGAAGCCTAACTACTAGAAGTGGTTATTATAAATTTAGTGTCTTATTTCATTTTATTCTTTTCTAGAACTTGGAGAATGAGACTATTATTAACAGAATTTTTGGAAAGTATATCATATAAAGAATTTTTAAAAGCCACATATCAAAAAAAAAATCTCACATAAAACGGTAACTATCCAAAATGCTAAGTTGTGTTTGTAGTGGAAAGGTCATCTGCTCAAATATGATGAAACCCTCTTGAAGAAAGTCAACACCTGTAGACAGATTAAAGAATCACACATACAGCCAATCAGAACTGCCGTTGCCATGGTTGCAACTGTATTTGGTGCATCACTCAGGTTCAGCATATTTCCCGACATCTGGTTGAGGCTGTCTACAGCATATTTAAACATGAAGGGAACCACAATATTCATGCCCTAAAAACATAAAAGCAGCAATTACCCATCATATGCAAAATATTTATTTATAAAAGTATAAATATTTACCTTAAATTAATATTTATGGGACCGTTTAGCTATTAACCATTTACTAGTATTGGAACGATTTTCCCACTTTATAAAGATAAAATCTTTGGCATTGGGAGAGCTGTCATTTCAGGATTCCTACCTCACACTGACCACCATGTTAACATTCATTTACAAGCTATTTGTGTTAGTAAAATGCTCCTGCCTCCATGAACTCATCCCTGATCAACCACTCAAAAAAGCCCTCTCCATTACCCTACAGAGCTATGGCATGGAGAACTATCTTATAGTTATTTGTGTATGTATTTTTCTTTTCTACTACATCCTTGATAGTCTGTATCATATTCTTCTTTTTGTCCTACCCATGATTAATATAATGCTTTGTATATAACAGGTATTCAACAAATGTATATAAAATTATTCATTCACGAACATAATGGTAAAACTGACATTATATAGCAAAAAGAGTCTCAAAAGGAAATAAATTACAATTACCTGTGGCTGATTCACCACTGGAAAAACAAATAATGCTGCTAGATCTATTTGCCCCACAAAAAGATTCCTTTGTTCCAAAATTACACAAAATAAAACCCACTGAACACCAAACTAACTTTCAAAACCTAACCTATTTCTCCACAGTATCCCCGATACATGAAAATTAGGAACAAAGTGCTTTCTTATATTAAAGGCGAATATTCAGTCACTCATATTTCTATGCAAAGATATACTATCAAAAACATCAGCCATCATTTAGAAACAACAAACTAGTTAGACTGCCAAAGTTTTCTTTGAAGAAATTAAATTTATATACATTAATAACATGTGAAAATAACTGTATAAGGGGTAACAAAAACACTGAAATCCCAGTTCTTATTAATGTTCCATTATTATGTCTTTCATCTTTGTTAAAGAATTTATTGTCAATAGCCCTGGCTGGTGTGGCTCAGTGGACTGTGCGTCGGCCTGCGAACCAAAGGGTTGTCAGTTCAATTCCCAGCCTAGGGCACATGCGTGGGTTGCGGGCCAGGTTCCCAGGAAGGGGCACACGAGAGGAAACCACACATTGATGTTTCTCTCCCTCTCTTTCTCCCTCCTCTCCCCTCTGTCTAAAAATAAATAAATAAAATCTTAAAAACAAAAGAATTTATTGTCAACAGGCATGAGTTTACCTACAACTGAGAGGAGCTATGTAAATCAAGATTTCAAAGTAAGGTATACAAATGTCTTAGCAATCAAACAGTATAATTAAAATACCCAGCAGATATTGGGATACTTGTAAGAATGTAACACTATGGTATAAACTGCTTAAAGCTTTTAAGATTTCTAATTTCTAGAACACAATCTAATAGAATAGGAGGTTTCATGTAGTATTAATTCTCAATTGTGATTCCCACATAACCATTTAACCTCCGTCTCTTGCTTTTCCTTATAGTGGTCTCCCAACTGATTGACCTCTCCAGGCCTCAAAACCCATTGTGAATCCTATTCCCATCATGACGCCTTCTCTGAAAATCACAGCCCACTTGGTACTTACTGTCTTCTCAATTTCAGTGTAACTTTTTCTGGCAAAACATTTTATGAACAAGAGCTATGTGAATTGGGTATGGTGCTAGGCACCTTGCACAAATGGTTGAACAAGAGTTGAATGAAATAAAAATTCTATGCAATAGGTATTATCCCTCTAATTGAGAAAACTCAGGTCTGGTAAGCAGCAGAGCTGGGATTAAAATCCAGGTCTGACGTGACATTCAGAATTTTTTCTAGTATACCATAGTCCCATCAGCAGCATACAAAGCACAGACCATAATAGTCCACTCCTTTTGCACCCTAAAATATATGCTCTCAAACGTGCTGTGTAAACCAGCTACAGTCATAAAGTATGGTACAAGTAATTAATAAATCAATAAATTTGAGCAGATTCCAGGTTTTCCATATAATAAGGCCACATCCTCTCATTTGCATTCCAATATACTTTCTTGAGTGAGAGAAAAAGTGATAGTTACAGCTATCAGACAATTCTCATTAACTCACAGCCTATTTACTATATCTTTGCTACAGCAAGAATGAGTGGTGACTGAAACTAATGTATCACAAAAAAAGTTGTGCAATTTTACTAACTTGAGACTGTTTTTGGGTTTGGTCACATTCGGGAACATCCTTGTAAGTGTGTAAAGAATGCGAATAACAGCTGTCCTGTGTGTATATTGGCAGAAAAAGGGTAGTTCTCACAGCGCTAAGAACATACTACTACTACCTCTAATAATAACTGCTGATTACTGTCAGTTTTCCCATAAAAGTAATTTTAAAAAGGAAAAAAACAGAGGAAATGTAAAGGTTTATATTATGTGCAGATGTTTTCATAAGTATATACCCATGAAGTAGGATCCACCGACCCTGTCATATTTTGGGGGTGGCGGATAGCAAATATTGGTTTTCCCTAATATTCTGCCTTCAGCAGAACTAGACAAACCATCTCAAATAAATGTGAATTTTTAAAAACATTTTATTTTGAGGTAATTATAGACTCACAGAAAATTGCAAAAGTACTACAAACGCAGAAGCATTCACAAAATGTCTCCTAATGGTGATGTCTTATAGAGCTCTATTTCAACATGAAAACCAAACACGTATGTTGGCACATTACTGTTAAGTAGAACTCTGTTTTCACCACGTTAAAATGTCTATTCATGTGTGTGTGTGGTCTGTGTCAGGTATATGGTTCTATGCAATGTTATCCCATGTTCAGATCCATGATCACAATCAAGATACAGAACTATCCCATCACCACAAAAGAACTCACTTGTATTACCTTTTTCATATTCGCTCCCATCTCACCTTGCCTCACCCCAGTCCCTATCCTCTGGAAACCACCAATCTATTCTTGATCTCTATAACTGAGTCATTTTGAAAATGTTATATACATGAAATCATAATAGTATGTAACTTTTTGAGACTGGCTTTTCACTCAGCATAATGTCATTGAGGTTCATCAAGGATGATGCGTGTATCAACGGCTCACCTCCTTGTGTTGTTGAGTGGTCTTCCACAGATGTAGCAGAATTTTTCATCCATTCACCCCTGAAGGACATTTTGGTTGTTTCTAGCTTGGGGCTATTTCAAATAAAGGTGTTATGAATACTTGCATACACGTGATCACAAGTACTGGCAATGGTGTTGAACATCTTTTCATGTGCTTATTTGCCATCTGTTTATCTTCTTTGGTGAAATGTTTGCTCATGTCCTTTGCACATTTTATAACTGGACTGGTTTTTGCTGTTAGTGTTAACAGTTCTTTATGTATAGTCTAGTTACGGGCCTTTGTTGGGTATGTGATTGGCAAATACCATCTCACACCCCATAGCTTGTCTGTCATCCTACCGAGGAGCCTGAACTCCTATGTGACCTAGTGGTCATGAGCAGTTCCCTCCCCTGAGGTGGGAACCTGGACTTTCATCTCCACCTGTAGTAAAGGGGCAGCAGCCCATCCATATTTGGAGCAATGTCACAGGAGGCTTGCTAAACAGAAGAGTTAAACAAGATTTATAGTCTCCTAATATAATGCCCCAAATGTCCAGGCTTCAACCAAAAATCACCCATCACACCAAGAACTACTAAGATACCAATCTGACTGAGAAAACAATAAACAAACACAAATGTTAAACTGTCTCACAAGGGTTTCAGAGCAGCCGCCATAAAAGTGCTTCAAAGATCATTTATGAGCATGCTTAAAACAATAAAAAATGTCCCAGCAAACAAATAAAGAACATAAATAAAATCCAAGTGAAAAATTAGGAACTGAAAAATATTATAACTGAAATTTTTAAAAAACTGAATAGATGGGCTTCATGGCAGGATGGAGAGGACAAAGGAAAGACTGAAGATGCTGCTGGCTTTAAGATGGAGGAGGGGCTACAAGCCAAGGAATTCAGGGGATCTCTGGGAGCTGGAAAAGACAAGAAAACAGATCCTCCACAAGAGTTTCTGGGGAGGGCGCAGTCCTGCCAAATGCTTTTATTTTGATCCAGTGAAACCTAATCTTGGACTTCTGACCTTCGGAAATATAAAATAATAAATTTGTGTTGTTTTAAACTATTAAGTTTGTGATCAGTTATAGCAGCAATAGGTAACAACGGAAATTCAATAGGGGAGGAACAATTGGGAAAAAAACAATGAACCTTAACTTAAGGTGAACCTTAACATTTGTCACCTTATGAAAGACCTACGTCAGTACTTGTTTTCACCAACTGAAAGAAATCTAAAGAGGATTTTCACTTTTATGAAAAAAAATTAAAAACCTGAAACAGTACTAATGTAAATCTTTCGTAAAACCAAAGTGCATAATGAGAACTTTGGGAAAGCAGGGCATACTCCTCACTCGACGTCATTTTGGCATACAAAAGGCTTCATAGGAATGCTCTACTCTCAGGTAATGGATGAACCTGTATATAAATAACTCACTACACTCGACAGGAAAAACAACAGCCCAACTAAAACATGGACAAAACATTGCATAGACACTTCAAAGTGGCTATATGGATGGCAACTAAGCACATGCAAAGGTATTCAACGTTATTAACATCAGGGACATGTATACTGAAACCACAAGATACCACTATATGCCTGACAATATCAAGTGTTGGCAAATAAATGAACCAACTAGAATTCTCATACGTTGCTGGTGGGAAGATAGAAACAGTGACTTTGGGCTCTGGCTGGTGTGGTTCAGTGGATTGAGCACCGGCCTGCAAACCTAAGGGTTGTCAGTTCCATTCCCAGTCAGGGCACATGCCTGGGCTGCAGGCCAGGTCCCCAGTAGGGGGAGCATGAGAGGCAACCACACATTAACGTTTCTCTCCCTCTCTTTCTTGCTCCCTTCCCCTCTCTCAAAAAATAAATAAATAAAATATTTATAAAAACATAGTGACTCCAGAAAACAGTATGGTAGTTTCTTACAGTTAAAAATATTTACCATGACCCAACAATTTCACTCCTAGTTATTTATCCAAGAGAAATGAAAACTCAGGTTCACATAAAAACCTGTACCTGACCGTTTATAGCAACTCTAGTTATGATAGACAAAGGGTACAAAGAAACCAAATGTCCACCAGTGGCCAAATGAATAAACAAATTCTAGAACATCTATACCATAGAATACTACTCAGCAATAAAAAAGAAAAAACTACCAATATACACAATGACTGGGATGAATAACAAAGACATTATGTTGAGCGTGAGAAGCTAGCCCAAAAGGTTATACACTGTATGAATCTATTTCTACATAGGGTATTCTCAAAATGACAAAACCACAGTGATAGAGGACAAATCAGTGACATTCAGCAGTTAGGGGTTTAGAGAGGGTATATCTACTAATGCGTTACACAAAGGAAATCTGGGGGGTGAAGGCACATTTCTGTATCCTGGCTGGCAATGATTACATACATATACATACATGTGTTAAAAATCACAAAACTACATACCAAAAAAGTACACTTTTCAGCATGTATATTAAAAATAAATTTTAAAATATAAAGTCAGTGTCTCAGGTCACACCAAACTGGGTTCCCTAGAGGCTGGAAAGGGCTAAAAGTGAGGTTACATGATAGTGTTATTTCAATCAAAATTAACTCAATATGAACTTTAATCCCCCTCTTGCTTTCTAAAAGGTGAGAAACTGGTTATTTTCACTTATATTTTAATCATATGACAAAAGGTATGTTTCAGTTGTAATTACAATGTAGCCATTAACTTAGATACAACAGAAATAAAGGGACTTATTAGCACAAAACATTTTTCTTTCCTAGATCAAAAGGTTAAATCACAGATACAATCTGCAAAACTCTTGGATTTTCAGAGACTGATATACCATTTAAAAACTAAATTCATTTAATTTTAACACAAAAATGGAACAGTAATTGAAGAAAGGAGTTAAGGAAAAAGTAAAATCACCATAAAAAACAGCCAAAGCTACGCTGTATCTACATGATGCAAAAAATTGATGGCCAATATGGTCAGTTTACTGAGGGTCTCAAATTCCGGATTTTAAAATGACTTTTCTGTTCCTATTCATGAAAGTATTGTCTATGTCATCTGAGGAATCGAATTCTTCCAGATCTAATACCTAAAATCATCAATAATTAATCTCTTACAATAGCCTGTAATAATTAAGGGATCTGTAACAACTGCTGCCACAAAGGGCATAATACATGTAAACGGGAAAATGAATTTAGTTTCTAACTATCTGTGCAGTCCCAAAAGAGTGAGGAGAGAAAACATAAAGAACAAAAGCACTAAGGGGAAATTTTATTAGCAATGCAAAACAAGGAGAAAAGAAAACTGGACAAGTACTTAGACAATATTTAAAACCATCTCTCTCTTCTAGAAAAACAGAGGTAGTGGGAACATTTCCTAACTCAATCTATGGGGCCAGCATTACACTAACACCAAAACCAAAGACTTCACATGACAGGGAAACTATAGACCAGTAATTCCTATGAAATAGATTTTTTTAAATTCTCACCAAAATATTAAAAATCAGATCCAATAATGATAAAAACAATTACACAACATGACCAAGTGGATTTTATTTTAATGAGCTGCATAACAACATTTAGGTCATACATGATGATGGTCCTGTAAGATTATAATTGAGCTGGAAAATTACTACCACCTAGAGATGTGGTAGCCATGATAACATTGTAGAGTGAAGGTTGCAAAAATCAACAAGGGTGTGGTTGGGAGAGCAAACAACTTCAAGCCTGTCTATGGGTGGGGATGACAAGTTCCTAGAGGTGGTTTCTGAGGAATTCACTAATAAGGAGTTGTTGGACCTGGAACAGAAAAACACAGGTGAAGAAGCAAGAGAAAAGGAAACTGCTGGAGAAGGAAAAGAATGCCCAAGAAACTTTCCAGCGAAGGGTTTAGCAGAAGCTTTTGAAAACTTTGACAAGCTCCTCAAAAAGTTTGAAAACATGGACCTCAACTTTGAAAGGTTTTCATTAAAAGAGAGGCATGCTCAGGTGCATTTTCTGCCTACAAACAAATTTATGATGGGGGAAAAAAAAACAAACAACCATGGACATATTTCTGAAAAGAGTGACACCTCCTCAAAAAGAGTCTCAGGGAAGTCCTTTCAAGAGGTGTTTCAAAGCAAGGAATTGCCACCATAGAGATGACAGCTGCATGCATTGTTACTGCCACTGAAGACCTTGAAATAAGATGTGAAGTGAAAACCCTGGCTAGTGTGGCTGAGTGGATTGCGTGCTGGCCTTCGAACCAAAGGGTTACCAGTTCAATTCCCAGTCAGGGCACATGTCTAGCTTGCAAGCCAGGTACCCGGTGAGGGGCACATGAGAGGCAACCACGCATTGATGTTTCCTCCCCTCTCTCTAAAAATAAATAAGTAAAATCTTTTTTTAAAAAAAGACATGGAGAGAGAAGTCAGGGATATTGATGATCATGATCCCATGTCGGCCTAGGCTAATGTGTGCTTGTGTCTATGTTTTAAACAACAAAGTTGTGTGTGTGTGTGTTTGAAACTTACAGTGTAAGGATATAAAGAAAATACTTTTGTATAACTACACAATGTGTCTGCTTTTTAAATTAAATTTACTGGGGTAAATAACATTATTTAAATTTTAGGTGTATAATAATACAACACCTGTAAAGTCTATTGTATGCTCACCATCTGAAGCCTAGTCTCCTTCTTTTACCATAGATTTAACCCCTTTTATGTTTTTTGTCCTCCCTCCCACTCCTCTTTCCACCTGGTAACCACCTTTCTGTTGTCCATATCTTTGAGTTTGTTTTTTGTTGCTTTTTTTGTTTTATATCCCACATGTGAGTGAAATCATATGGTTCTTGTACTTTCCATCAGACTTATTGCACTTAGCATAACGCTCTCAAGATCCATCCATGTTGTAGCAAATGGCAATATTTCATCTTCTCTGATGGTTGAGCAGTATTCCATTGTATATATATGTACCACATCTTCTTAATCATGACACTTAGGTTGTTTCCATGTCTTGGCTATTGTGAATAATGCAGTAATAAACACATAGATATCTTTTTTACTGAACTTATTGGGGTGACATTGGTTCACAAAACCATGCAGGTTTCAAGTGTACAAATTAATATAACATCATCTGCACATGGCATTGTATGTCCAACACCGTAAGTCAAGTCTCTTTCCATCCCCATTCCCCTCCCCTTTGCCCTCAACCTCCCACTACCCGCCTTCCCTCTGGCTATCACCAAACTGTTGTCTGCATCTATGTGTTTTTTATATATATGTGTGTGTTTTGGTTAATCCCTTCACGTTCTTTCATCCAGTCCCCCAAACCCCTCCCCTCTGAGAGCTTTATGAAAAGTTTTTTCAAATTCTTGGGTTAGATACCCAGAAGAGGGATTGCTGGGTCAAACTGCAGCTCTATCCTGAATTTTCTGAGAAACTTCCATTAACTGTTTTCCATGGTGGCTGAACCAATTTACAGTCCTACTGCTGGCAATACGTGAGGGATCTCTTTTTCTCCACATCCTCTCCAACACTTGTTATTTCTAACAGGGGTGAGGTGGTAACTCATTGTGGTTTTGATTTGTATTTCCCTTAAGTTGAGCACCTTTTCATATATGTTTGGCCAACAGTAAGTCTTCATTGGGAAACTATTTAGGTCCTCTGCATATTTTTTAATCAGATCTTTTGTTGTTGAATTGTATAAATTCTTTACATATTTTTGGATATTAGCCACTTATCAGAGGTATCATTTGCAAATATCTTTTCCCGTCTGGTTGGTAGCCTTTTTGTTTTGTTGATGGTTTCTTTTGCTGCGCAGAAGCATTTTAGTTTGATGTGGTCCCATTCATTTATTTCTGCTTTTACTTCCCTTTCCATTGAAGTCAACTTCACAAAAATCCCTCATTGACCAAGATTTATAAGTTTAGTGCCCATCTTTTGCTTCTAAGTATTTTATTGATTGAGGTCTGATATTCAAGTCTTTATTTAGTTATATTTTGTGTATGGTGTCAGGTAACAATCTAGTTTCATTCTTTCACATGTGGCTTTCTAGTTTTCCCAACACCATTTATTGAAGATGTCCTTTTCTCTCTTGTATGCTTTTAGCTCCTTCGATGAAAATTAGCTGCCCATTTATGTATGGGTTTATTTCTGAGCTCTCGATTCTGTTCATATATCTGTTTTTCTGCCATTACTACAGGTTTTTTTTTCAATTCTCACCTGAGGATGCATTTGCTGACTCTAGGGAGAAGAAGGAAGGAGGGAGGAAGGGGGTTAGGGGGAAGGGAGAGATAGAGAGAAACCTTGATGTGAGAGGAACATCGATCGGTTGCCTCCTGTACATGCCCTAAATGGGGATTGAACCCACAACCCAGGTATGTGCCCTGCCCAGGCAGGGATCAAACCCCCAACCCTTTGGTGCAGGGGATGATGCTCCAACCAACTGAGCCACCTGACCAGGGCACCACACTGTTTTGATTATGTAGCTCTGTAGTACTGTCCAAAGTCCAGCTTTGTTTTTCTCAGAATTGCTTTGGCTATTTAGGATCTTTTGTGGTTCCATACAAATATGTGGACTTTTTTTTTTTGTTCTATTCTGGGGAAAATGCCATTGGGATTTTGATGGGAATTGCATTAAATCTGTATATTGCTTTAGGTAACATGGCCATCTGCACAATGTAAATGTTTGCAAACCATGAACACAGAATATCTTTCCATTTCTTTCTGTCTCCAATTACTTTCAACAGTGTCTTACAGTTTCCAGTATACAGGCCCTTCACTTTTACTGTTCAGTTTTATTCCTTTTTGTTGCAATTGTAAATGGGATTTCTCTAATATTTCCTTGTGAATATACAGGAACACAACAGACTTTTGTATACTGACTTTGTATCCTATAACTTTATCTATGTTTATTGTTTCTATTAGTCTTTGGGTGGCGTCTTTAGGGTTTTCTACATACAGAATCATGTCATCTGCAAATGACAGTTTTACTTCTTCATTCCCAGTCTGAATACCTTTTATTTCTTTTTCTTGCTTGACTGCTCTGACTGGAGCTTCCAGTACTATGTTGAATGAGAGTGGTGAGAGTGGGCATCCTTGTCTTGTTCCTGATCTTAAGAAAAAGCTTTCAGTTTCTCACCATGGAATACGACACTGGCTGAGTATCTGTCATGTGTTGAGGTACTTTCCTTCTATATCAATTTTACTGAGTGCTTTAATCATAAATGTATATTGTTTCTTGTCAAATGCTTTTCTACATCTATTGATATAATCACATGATTTTGATATCTTATTTTGTTAATGTGGTGTATCACACTGATTGATTTGTGAATGCTGAACTAATGCTGTGCTCCTGGAATTAAACCCCACTTGATAGCGACGTATGATCCTTTTTAATGTATTGCTGTATTTGATTTGTATTTGTACTTTGTTTAGGGTTTTTGCATCTGTATTCATCAGAGATATTGGCATGTAATATTCTTTTCTTGTGTTGTCCTTGGCTGGTTTTGTTATCAGGGTAATGCTGGCCTCATAAAATGAATTAGGAAGCATTCCTTACTGTTTAATTTTTCTTGGAAGAGTTTGAGAAGTACTGATATTAAATCTTCTTTGAATGTTTCTTAGAACTGACCAGTAAAGCCACCCGGTCATGGACTTTTGTTTTCTGAATAGATTTTTCATTACTGTTTCAATTTTCTTACTAGCGATTAGACCATCTAGGTTTTACAATTCCATAGGGTTTGGTCTAGCAAGGTTTATATGTCTAAGAATTTGTATATTTCTCCTGGCTTTTCAAATTTGGTGGTGTATAGCCTTTTGTACTATTCTTTTTTATGTTTTATTATTTTTAAATTTTATTTTTCAATTAGTTTACATTCGGTATTACTTTGTGTTATTTTCGGGTGTACAAAATAGTGGTTAGATAATCATACACTTACAAAGTGGTCCCCCTGATATTTCACCCGGCACCATACATAGTTATTACACCGTTATGGACTATATTCCCTATGGTGTGTTCTAGGTCCCCATGACTATGAAATCTAAAGAACAAAATAAATTAACAAATAAAACTGAAACAGACTCGTATATACAAAAAACAGACGAATGGTTGCCAGAGGGGAGGGAGATTGGGGGACTGGGTGAAAAAGGGGAAGGGTTTAAGTACAAATTGGCAATAACAATTCATAAAGTTTAAATTGTGCACTGCTCTGAGTAATTTCATCTCACCACGTAGGCAGTGTTATCATCTTGCATTTTCACAAGAAGAAGGATATTGAGTACAGTACACAAAATATTTTGAGTAAGAGACGATATGACTTTCATTGCACTATATTATTATAATTGTTGTTTTATTATTGTTGTTAATCTCTTACTGTGCCTAATCTTTAAATTAAACTTTGTCATAGGTATGTACAAGTAGGAAAAATTCATAAAATATATAAGGTTCGGTGCTATCTGTGGTTTCAGGCATCCACTGGGGGTCTTGGAAGGTATCCTCTGCAGATAAGGTGGGACTACTCTAATCACCGCTGAGTAAAAACAATCTATGTAAGAACTACCACTTTTATCTCACCAAAGTCACATTAAGGAATTTACATTCACTGTTGTGCATAACAAAGCATTTGGATGTATAATAGTCTGAAGAATTCATTAGTCTGGAAGAAACCATGTGGCTTTAATGCTTTTGGATCCAATCATAAATCTGATACTTTAATTTCATTACTGAATAAAAACCCAAGGACCCCTGAAACTTTATCTGTAATGCAGTTACTATTAAATTACACACAATTTTCCTTTCACTGAAGCTGTTTAAACATAAATAAATATGGATGGTTAAAATAGTAGACATTTAAAATTTTTGCAACAATATTTGAAAATCCCTGAATCTGTATTGGGGATTTTAAACTCTGGACAACATTTATTTCCTTTAAACTTAACCTGTGTGTGCTGCTTTAATGAAAAAAAAAAAAAGAACATTTCTATCATGCTTAGATGTGATGACAAAAATCTGCATCAATAATTTTGAGAAATCTTGGAACATGGCAACAGAAGTCAGACAGCTCAAATCCACTAATATCCTAAAATGGGAAAAAATAGTTGCTGACATTTAAAGACAGCCTTTCATATTATTTTTGCATAAATCTTTGTATTTCTATGGTGTCCACTACAACTTCTCCTCTTTCATTTCCCATTTTATTTTAGACTTTTCTTTTCTCCTTAGTGAGTATAGTCAGAGGTTTCTCAATTTTCTTTACCCTTTCAAAGAACCAGCTCTTTGTTTCCTTCATTTTCCTATTGTCTTTTTGTTCTCGATTTCATTTATTTCCACTGTTTTTTATTATTTCCTTCCTTCTAATGACTTTGGGCTTTATTTGTTCTTGTCCAAGCTTTTTACAGAGTAATGGTAAATATTTTATTTGAGATATTTCTTGTTCCTTCAGGTAGGCCTGTATTAATATAAAAATTAGTAATATCCCTTTTAATACTACTTTTCCTGCATCTCAAAAATTTGGCATGTTGTAGTATTTTTTAACTTGTATCTATATATCTTTATCTCTCCTTTTATATCCTCTTTGATCCAATAGTTGTTCAGTAGCATGGCGTTTAATCTCCACATACTTGTATTTTTTCCAGCTTTCTTCATGTAGTTAATCTCCAGTTTCATACCACTGTGGTCAATAAAAATGCCTGGCATGATTTCAATCTTTTAGAATTTGTTAAGACTAGTTTTGTGCTCCAACATATGGTGTATCCCCTTTGGAGTTTCCCCTGTGCACTTGAGAAGAGTGCATATTCTGCCATCTTGGGGTGGAAAGTTCTATAAATATTGATTATGTCCATGAGGTCATCTAATGTGTCATTTAAGGCCAATATTTCCTTACTGAATTTCTGTTTGGATGATCTATTCATTGCTGTCAATGGGGGTATTAAGATCCCCTACTGTAACTGTATTTTTGTCACTTTCTCCCTTTAGGTTTGTTACTAGTTGCTTTATACATTTTAGTGCTCTCGGGCTGGTGCATATATATTGACAAGTGTTATGTCTTCTTGCTGAATTGTTCCCTTTACCATTATAAAATATCCATCTTTCTCTCGTTACCTTTTTATCTTGAAATCTACTTTGTCTGATACAAATACATCTACATCCTCTTTCGTCAGGATGTCATTTGCTAGGAGTATTATCTTCCACATCTTCTCTTTGAGCCTATGTTTGTCTTGGACCTCAGACAGGTCTCTTAAGGAAACATATAGTTGGGTCTTGTTTTGTGATCCATCCCGTTATTCTGTGTCTTCTTATTGGTGAGTTCAATCCATGTACACTTAGGGTGAATACTGATATATGGGAACTTACTTTAGAGCCATTTTATCTTTTGTTTCTGGTTGCTCTTTATCTTCATTTTTTCTTTTCCCTTGTGCTTCAGTGTACTATTTTAATTTGGTAGTTTTCTATTATTTTTTTCTCCATTCCCTCTTTTTTATGTTATGGTCTCAGCTCTAGATTTTGATATTGTGTTTACCATTAGGTTTATATATAAAAAAAAACCCCACTTCATACACACACTAGTCCTTTTTCTTCTGATTGCATCTTCATTCACCTATGCAAATTTCATCATTTTCCACCACCCTTTTATATTTTTGTTCTGACAAATTATTCCTTTGTATTCTGTGCATTTTCAAAATGCAGACGTTTTAGTCTTTTTAAAGATTTTTCTTTATTTACATTTAGAGAGAAGGGAAGAGAGGGAGAACGAGAGGGAGAGAAACAATGAAACATCAGTCGGTTGCCTCTTGCACAGCCCCGACCAGAGACCCAGCCCGCAACCCAGGCATGTATCCTGACCGGGAATCAAACCAGCGACCTTTTAGTTTTCAGGCCAGCACTCAATCCACTGAGCCACACCAGTCAGGGCAAAGTTTTAGTCTTTTGAAAAATGCTTTTACCCCTTTAACTTTTATATTTTAGCAAAGTGTTTAATACCCTCTTCTGAAAAACAGTTGCATTTTCCACCTTCTGTCTGTCGGTCTGTCATCCTACTCAAAGTTTTGCATACTTTTTGTCTTTTTGTTTCAGGTACAGGAGCCCCTTTCAACATTTCTTGTAATGCAGGTCTTGTGGTAGTAAATTCTCTTAGCTTTGTTTTCATTTCGTTTTTTTTTTTTACTGGAAAAGCCTGTTTCTCCTTCATATACAAGGTGGGGCAAACGTAGGTTTACAGTTGTCCATAAGGAAAATAATACAATAATTAATAATAATAGAATAATATCAGTGTTTTGTATACTTACAACTATAAACCTATGTTCACCCCACCCTGTATTATTCTTGGCTGATGGTTTCTCTCTTTCAGTATTCTGAACACACCATTCCAACTATCTCCTGGCTTGTAAAGTTTCTGACGAAAGACCTGATGATCATCTACTAACTGGGTTTCCTGTCTAGATTAGTTTTTTTTAAATCCCTGACTACCTTTAGAAATCTTTACTTGCCAGTAACTCTTGACAGTTTTAATATAATGTGTCTTGAAAAAGGTCTTTTTGCATTGATAATTAGGTATCCTGTTAGCTTCCTGAACTCAGGGATCCAGATCTTTCCATAGGTTTAAGTAGTTCTCATCAATTGTTTGTTTGAATAGGCTCTCTGTTCCCTTTTCTCTCTCTTCTTCTGGTACACTCACTATCCTTCTGTTGCTCTTTCTATTGGAGCCAGATAGTTCTCATAGAGTTCATTCATTTTTTTTAACTCTTAGTTCTCTCTCTCTCTCCCTCTTCTTCCTCCTGGGTCATTTCCAAGTCTGTATCTTCGAGCCTGCTAATTATACCTTCCATGTGCTCTGCTCTATTTCTAATGCTAATAGATTCTTCATTTTATGTTTTCATTCATTGAGCTCCAGAATTTCTATTTGGATTTTTTTTTTTTTTTTTTTAGTTTCTATCCCTTTGTTAAAACAATGAAAACATTATTAATTTTCTTTCTGAACTCATTGAACTGCCTTCCTTAGTTTTCTTGTACATCACTGAGCTTCATAACTGCAATCTTAAATTCTCTGTCATTTAAGTCACAGTCTTCTGCGACTCTGAGTTTGGTTTCTGGAGACTTTTGGCTTTCTTTCTTTGCTCACGTTACCTTGGTTGTTCAGAGTATTTGACAGACTGCTTCACTACCTGCACATCTGAGGTAGTGAGCTCTTTTCTTGCTTATGTATGACTTGCTATTGACAGTTCAGCAGGTTGATAGGTAGGGTACTTTCTTTTGTTTTTCAATGAATGGTGTTATAGTGAAAGTTTTTGTTTTCTCTTAATGGCACTATTTTTGCCTCTGGGGTGGAGGTGGAGCAGCATCACTAGGGTTAAGGAATATACCATGTACACTGGGATTGCAGATGTCCACTCTGCGACTTGCGTGCCTTGGTTATGAGGCACCACTATGGTGGGGAAATGGTTGGGTGGTGAAGCACCAACATTGCGAGTTCCCAGTGCTACTTCCTTTTTACCAATGGTTGTTGACCCCGCTGTGGGTTTGCAGGTGTCTCTACTAGATTCTGCCAGAATGGGTGGGGCTAGGGTAGCAAGTCAGTGCTGCCTAGGCTCCACCACCCTGTCGCCATGGGAATTGGGCACCAACTGTGCTGTCTGAGGTTAGGCAGGCAAATTTGCTTTCTGCAGGTCTGCTATCCCTCCCCAACCCAACCAGCAATGACCTTGGACACCACCGGGCTACTGGGAATTTCTTAGCTTTCTTTGCCAGGCACTGGAGGGAAGGGTGAAACTAGGGAGGCAAGTTTGTGACCTGCAGCTTTGCTCCCCTTTCAGTAATGGCTGTCAGCATGTTGTATGGTTTTAAGCTTCCAAGCCACCCATTCTGTGGTCTGACACAATGGGGAATGGAGAAGGGAGATGTGTTTTCTTGGGAGAACCACTACTTCTGCCCCTCTTAAGCTCCAGGCTACAGTGTGAGTGTTATAGCCCTATTTCTACATTACAATCAAGCTCTCTGGAGCCACGGTGGACACTGTCCCTGTCCTCTCTCCATATAACCTCTCCTGCTCATTCAAATCTACCCACCTTCAGATGCTCCCATGCACGGGTTTTTCAGCTATTTGTGTGTTAAGCAAGGGATCCTTTGTTGGGTTATAGGTGTCCAACTTGTCATTTTAAGAGGAGAAACAACGGAGTTTTCTCACTCTGCCATGATGCTTATATCATCCCCAATGTGTCTATGTTTTAAACTAAATGATATTACCAAAAAAATCAAATTAAAAAAAATTAAAACATTATAGAGTAAAAACAGTTATAGTAAGCTAAGGTTAATTTATTTTTGAAGACACATCTTAAAAATAAATTTAGGGTAGCCCATGAGTCTTTATAAAGTCTACAGCAGTGCACAGTAATGTCTGAGGCCTTCACACTTACTCACCACTCATTCTCTGCCTCACCCAGAGCAACTTCCAGTCCTGCAGGTTCCACTCTTGGTAAGTGCCCTATAGAAGTGTACCATTTTTTATATTTTATACTGTATTTTTACTGTACCTTTCCTATGTTTAAATATGTTTAGATACACAAATACTTATCATTGTATTACAATTGCCTACAGTATTCAGTACAGTAACATGCACAAGTTTGTAGCTTAGAGGTAACAGGGTATGTCATTGCTTAGGTATATAGTAAATAGTAAGCTATACCATCTAGGTTTGTGGAAGTGCACTCTATAATGTTTGCACAATGAAATCACCTAATGATGCATTTCTTAAAACACATGTCCGTCATTAAGCGATACATGGCCATAATGTAAATTTTCACATTAACAGGCTAAAGAAAAAATATCAAATGATATCAATAGATGAAAAAAAAAGCATAGGACAAAATCCAACACCTATTCATGATAAAAACTTCTGGCAAGCTGGAAATAGAGGGGAATTTCTTCAACTTGTTTAAGAACACCTACATAAAACCCTATAGCTTACAATATACTTAATAATGGGAAACCTGATGGTTTTCCCCTAAGATTAGGAACAAGGCACGGATGTACTTCTTACCATTACTGTTCAGCATGGTACTGGAAGTCCTAGCTAATGGAATAAAGCAAAGAAAAAAAAGGAAATAAAAGGTATACGTATTCGGAAGAAATACACAATTTTTGCAGATACAATTATCTATGGAAAAAACCCAAAAGAGTTAAAAAAAACTGAAATTAATAAGCAACTCTAGCCAAGACTTAAGGATAAAAATTTACTATACAAAAGTCAACTGTTTTTCTATATTCCTCCAATGAACATTATACAATTTCAAATTAAAAATATAATACCATTTAGCCCTGGCTGGTGTGGCTCTGTGGACTGAGTGCCAGCCTGTGAACCAAAGGGTCACTGGTTCAATTCCTAGTCAAGGGCACATGCGTGGGTTGCGGGCCAGGCCCCCAGTAGGGGGCATGCAACCACACACTGATGTTTCTCTCCCTCTCCTTCTCCCTCCCTTCTCCCCTCTCTAAAAATAAATATTAAAAAATATATAACACCACTTAAATGAGTACCAAAAAATGAAATGATGAGCTATACAGATCTAACCAAATACGTGCAAGGTCTATATGAGGAAAACTAGAAAACTCTGAGGAAAAAAATAAAAGAACTAAACAAATGGAGAGATATTCCATGTTTGTGGACAGGATGACTCAGTGCTGTCAAGATGTCAGTTCTTCCCAAACTTAATCTATACCAGCAATGCAATACCAATAGAAATTCTAGCAAGTAATTTGGTAGATACGAACTGATTATAAATTTTATATAGAAAAGAAAAACCTAAAATATCCAACACAATATTGAAGAAAACAATGTCAGCGGGATGTCACTACTGAACTCCAAGACTTACCATGAAACTACACCAATCAAAACAGTGCGATAAGGGCAAAAGAACAGACAAATACATCAATGGAATAGAACACAGAGTCCAGAAATAGACAAATATATGCAAATATAATTCACTGATCTTTGGCAACAGAACAAAGCCAGCCCAGTAGGAAAATTTCAAAAAATGGTTCTGGAACAAATAAAAAAAAAGAATCTAGACATGGATCTTATATCTTTTTCAAAGGTTAACTCCAAGTGGATTACAGGGCTAAATGTTAAACACAAATCTATAAAAATTCTAGAAGATAACAAAAAAATATATAGGTGACCTTTGGTTTGGCAATAACTTTAGATGCAACACTAAAGGCATAATCCACAAAACAGTGATAAGTTGGACCTCAAAATTTAAAACTTCTGCTCTGTGAAAGATACTGCTAAGAGAAGGAAAATCCAACCACAAAATGAGTGAATATATTTTCAAAATATCTGATAAATGACCGGTATCCAAAATGTAATACAAAGAATTCTTAAAATTCAACAATAGAGAATGAGCAACCCAATTGAAAAATGGACAAAAGACCTGACACGCATCTCACTAAAGAATATATACAGATGGCCAAAAAATATATGAAAAGTTATAGATCACATTAGGCAATTTCGAACTAGAACAGGAATGAGATAACACTACTTACCCATTAGAATGGCTAAAATCCAGAACACTGACAACACCAAATGCTGACAAGTATGTGCAGTAAAAGAAACTCTCATTACTGGTGGGTATGCAGCATGGTACAGCCACTTTGGAAGACAGTTTGGCAGTTTCTCACAATGCTAACCATAGTCTTACCATATAATCTAGCAATTGCACTCCTTAGTAATTACCCGAATGAGTTGAAAATTTATGTCACACAAAATCCTGAACATAATGTTTATTGCAGTTTATTTACAATTGCCGGTATCTAGAAGCAACCAAGATATCTTTCAAAAGGTGAATGGATAAACACACCATGGTACATCCATACAACGGAATATTTTCAGTAATAAAAAGAAGTAAACTCAAGTCACAAAAAGACATGAATGAGTCCTGATATGCATATTGCTAAGTTAAAGCAGCCAGTCTGAAAGGGCTACATGTTATATGATTCTAATTATATGACAGTCTGAAAAAGGCAAAACTTGAGAAAACAGTAAAATAGTCACTGGTTCTCATGGTATGGGAGGGTGAAGACAGAGATGAATAAGTGGAACACATGGAAATTTTAGGACGGTGAGAACTATTCTGTATACTACTTTAATGGTGAATATGTAATATTATGTATTTCCCTGAACCCGTATAAACTACAACACAAATAGTGAATCCTAATGTAAAATATGAACTTAGTTAATAAGAATAATGTATTTTTCATAATTGTTATATCAATTGTGACAAATGTAGTGCACTAATGCAAGATGTTAGTAACAAAAGAAACTGAGTGTTTTTGGGAGGTGGGATATAGAAGAACTTTCTGTACTTACTGCTTAATTTTTCTGTAAACCTCCAGCATAATATTTTAATTTTAAAAAGTACTCCAGGATATAAATTATCCTTCTCAACTTAAAGGATTCAGGTGTGCTGTTTCATGTTAAAAACTACTTTTCATAAAATTTTAAAGAACTAAAATTAAGCAAGAAGTGCATGAATCTTTTGAAGTTCCAAATGTCAAGTTCGTGGTCACTGATAAACTAGCTCCTGCATGAAGCCTTTCCTAAATGCCTAATTGGTAAAACTCCCATACAGCTTCACTTGCGACTTCCTTTGGGTGTTTTTAATGTTCTATATATTTTATCATTATTTCTCTATTTTTCTCCTTCGATACACTTCAACTCAAAAAGGGCAAGGACTGCATTTTATTCGCTTGTATTCCCAGCTGCAAAGCACAGTACCTTGTATTGAACACTCGCTTAACAAATGTTTGCTCAATACATATTGCTATGGTCTGAATGTGTGTGTCCTGACCCTACACCCTGCCCGACTCTCCATTCATAGGTTGAATTCTAACCCCCAGGGTGATGGTATTAGGAGGTGGGGGCATTAGGTGGTGATTAAATCATAGAGGCATAGTCCTCACAAGATGGGATTAATGACCTTATAAAGGAGTCCCCGGAGACCCTCTTTGCCCATTACATCATATGAGGTTAAAATGAAATAAACAGTGGATAAATGACCCAGTTTATGGTATTTTTTAATAGTAGCCGAAATAGGCTAAGACACATATATTATCCTTTACTTTATATATGCATTCTTGGAAAAAAGGGGTATTGACTGTATTTTTATAAATCACACCTTTTTTAAAATTACTTTATAATTTTAAATGACTTATTTTCATTCCCAACAGATTATTAATTGAGAATATCTTTCTGTACTTGGTATGTTCATTTAATGTGCCTCCAATTTCCTTGGCAACTAAGTGCCTCAGAATGGTGGTGGTTAGAGAATATGAATAAACTTTTTATAATATTAAATATTTATTTTATGAAATCAAATTTCAGTAAATGTTTTATATTTTCTTTAAATCTTGGCACAGTTGTCTGTAATATACGAATAGACTGAACTTTAAAAATCCTTAGAAGATATCAAAATCCCCAGATTAAGGGTGACATGATGCTCCTATAACATATGTGTGGATGGTAAGAAAAGGCAATGCATATTATTTGTAGGAATTTAAGAATGAAGGCAGTGTTTTCTGTCTCTCTCGGCAGCAGAATCCTTAAAATACATGCCATACAGAACTCTCTATATACTACAGTTTATCTAAAAATCTTTTCTGGAGACAATGGTAGAATTAAGACCCTCAGAATAAAAAGAGCATTAAAAGGCAAATAAGCAAGCAGATGGTATGCTGTAGCACCATATGTTAAGCATGAAATCCTCTTCCCTTTTACTTCTCACTTGACATTTCTCACTTTCTGTCTTCTACCTTTCTCATGGATACCTCAGGGCTCATTATGAAATCAACACAGACTGTTCCCATGACAAGGCAGCATCCACTTAGAGATAAGACAGAGAAGACCATAGAGTAAAGGAGTGTAAAACTGGTCCAAGTGCTTATATGCCAAAGCATGTAATAAAGTTCAAGAAAAAGTAGGAAGCCAAGGAAGAGGAAGGATATTAGTCCATCTATGCACATAAATTATAAATAACAACCACAATACTATTCAAAAGTAAACAATGATCAGGTTTTAAAGATTTGGGAGACTGATCACTTTTAAAGTGAGGCCTGTACAGAAGATGGAAAAACGGTGTTAGAAATAATTAAATGCTACTGGGCACCACATTCCTAAAGTTATTCTATGGTCTAGTTCCTGTCTAGAAAAAAGAAAACTGTTTTTTCCATATTCTCTGAAAGTAAGAGCAAGCACACATAATAACATCTGGCAACTTCTTCCTTTCCCTGATCCAGAAGAAATCAAAAATCTGTGTTTTGAAAGACTGGAATTCGCTCTAAAAATAAAGTCTTTACAAATACCATTACTTAAGACTTCTCCCTTTGACTACATTAATTACTGATGCTCTAACCTGTTTTCTTTAACTCAAAAGTAAGTCCAGAAAACAGTTTGCCGTGAACTTGTCAGCAAGGCACTTACATTCCGCTAATAAAGGAATAAAGGACAATCTCCTAATTCTGCCTTGCACAAGAGATCGAAATAAGCTTTACCCTTAAGTAATTTGTGGGTAGAAGATAATTCAGCAACCAATGCTGTGCTAAAAATAAATACAAGTTTTTAAAATTTCAACATTAGATTTGTAACAGTATTCTCCCTCTTCAGCTTAAACAAATAGAATAAAGTAAGGAGTCTTGGTCTGTTGCTCATCATCTTGATTTGAGTCCTCTACCAAAGAAGAAGGGTTCATGGAGACAGCACCTGACAGAGTCCACAGATGAGAAAGGAGGCCAGAAAAACGAACAGAGTATGACTAAATTATTTTGGTATTACTCTTATCTCTCCTGTCATTCTTTCCATGTTCCCAATACTATTTACTTTACTTTCCTATAGGAACACATTTATCACAGGTTCTGTCTGTAGTCGTCTTCTATTTCTATTTCTGTTCTTCTCCTTAGTGAAGTCATTAATTCGCATTGTTTCAACTATTATCTCTTAATCTCTCTAAGCCTTGGGTTCCTTCCTCAGCTTGTCTTGCATTTTGTATTACCTGATGAATATCTCTACCACTAGCACCTCAAACTTAACATGGCCCCCAAAACAAAATTTTTATCTTCCCAAAGAAGACCTCACAGCATACTACCTATTTCTCTTATAAAGGCATTATCATTGTCTAATCCTTGGCAACATCTTTGAATCCTATTCCTCTTTTGATCTGTTCCTAAGTCTTATTGACTCTATCTCCCTTATCTCACAATATCTCTGGTATCTTTTCCCTCCATATTACCATTTATACCACTACTCAAGTACAAACTATTACTTCTCACCTAGGCTATTAAATTAGTATCACAATAGGCTGGTAAGTATTTGCTGAATGAATTCAGGAATTGAAATGAATGGTATCCCTACTTTAGGTCTCTCGTCACCCTAATCCATTTTATACAACAGGGTCAGATTAATTTCCTAAACCAAAGATCTAACTTTATTACTCTTCTACTCAAAATACAGTTTCCTACTTCCCACACAGTTAAAAAATTTTTTGTTTTACAATTAGGATATTTCGCATTAGGAGTGCTATTCATCTTTCCAAGATCACTCTAGATTCTTCGGAAACATTACCCCCTCACTGAACAAAGCTGCACTACTCACTTCTCCACGCATACTTCATGTTCCTTCTCATCTTCTTCTTCCTCTTATTCCTGCACATCTACATCCTATTCATTAATCCAGGCCTATCTCAGACATCACCTCCTCTCTGAAACCTTTCCTCACTCCCCATCATTGTGGTTCTTTCCTGTGAAACAGCCCCAACGCTTCTTTTAAATCATTTATGACCCACTTTGTATTATGGCAATAAAATAAAACCTGTCTTATCCTGTATGATTTGAGAGAATAAATGTGCTTTATTTATATTTGAATGCCCTGCAGGGCCAAAAACAGTACTTTGCAATGACAAGTTCTCAATAAATATTTTGGGGGTAGGGCAAGAATATGTAAATAAATGGGAACATACATGATATATAAGAGAAGTTAAGTGATGAAACATGTTCTAAAACAATATTATTAACACACACATAAAACTGGCAACCAAATTATAACCAAACTTCATTTATACTTTTGAGCAGACTTTTACTTTACCATATTTCTGATGGAAATTTGAATTTATCTTTATTTTCACATGTACATTATGTTTCACTATGTGCCAGGCACTGTTCTAAGCCCTTTGTACATTAATTTATTTAATTCTTATAACGACCTTATTTTATTTTATTTTACAAATTAAGAAACAAGCATAGAGACTAAGCAACTTGCCCAAGGTTACAAGGTAGACTCCACGAAGTCTGACTCCAGAGCGAGCCCATACATGTACCATTACTCTACTGGACCTGAAGACATGCACATCACTGACTTCCAAATGTGAAAAAATTGAAATAAGGGATTTTTCCTGAAAGCTCAGTTATTGTTATTAAAAGTTTGCAAGTTTGCCTTACTGAAATGTGTTACAGTACAGTAACAAAATGCGGAGGCTGCTAACATGTAGAGAGCTCCTATATTGAATGGTGCCAAACTGCCCAGTTCTTTCCTCCTTTTTCCGCTGATGTCACACTGGTATTTACACCTACGATTACCAATGTGCCTAAAATGTCTTCACCCTTTTCAATTTACTGGGGACTGAGAACAAGGTTTATCATACATTTGTACTAAATAAAAGCCAACAGGGCTTTGAGGAGTTCCTTGCTCCAATAAACGATCTTGTATCTTACACACTGGTTTCGGCAATGAGTTCCATTAAGTTGAAGCTATTTTAAGTCTGAGCCACAGATAAATCAGGCATCACCGCATTACCATATAACTTCTGCTAACTGCATAAAAGAGTTACATAAATAAGGGTCCCAAAAGTTGACAACGTTCCCCCCAAAGTGGGTTATATCAGCCCAAGTTTCATTACTAGAAAATATCATAGCATTTATTATAGCAACAAACAACACATAATTTCTCTTATTCTTACCTTTGCGCAACCCAAAAATCCCAGGGAAATGGCAACCCTAGTTCGTAGATCTGGCCTGTCTTTGGGCCACACATAAGAAAGCATTGCTTTTATGATTTTCTGAGTATCAACATCTTTTAGCTGTTGAGAGAAAACAAAGCAGTGAGTAGCATGTTATTTAAAATAAAACCATATTTCAATAATGTACCTATTTCACAAAAATATAAAAACATTACAAACATAACTTGTATTCTGAGTCTAAGGTCAATATCTTTCAAACTCAAACTATTTTGGAGAATGAGAAACTTTCAATTGCTTTGAAAAAGTTATTCATTTCTCTAATTTCTTACTTTCAGTTACAGCTATCCTTTTATTGCCAAAAGGTTATTAAGTTGGGGTGAGGGGATGTGTACTATATATTTATTTCTAACCTATTAAACTATTAAAACATTACATAAAATTTACATTTCCATATTTCCATCTTTGTGAAGTCCTGGTCAGGGCACATGCCTGGGTTGCAGGCCAGGTCCCTGGTAAGGGGCATGCGAGACGCAACCGATCAATGTCTCTGCACATTGATGTTTCGCGCTCCCTCTCTTTCTTTCCCCGTCCCTTCCCCTCTCTCTAAAAATAAATAAGGAAATAAAATCTTTTTTTGAATAAAGACCTATACATGTATACAGTAATCCCCCCTTATTCACAGGAGACATGTTCCAAGACCCCAGGGGAATGCCTGAAACAGTTGATAGTATCAAACCTTAAATATACTGTGTTATTTCCTATACATGCATACCTATGATAAAGTTCAATGTATTAACAAGGCACAATAAGGGATTAACAATAATAAAATAGAACAGTTATAACAATATGCTGTACTAAAAGTTATATGATTGATTTTCAGGTCATTATTAAGTAAAATAAAGGTTACTTGAATAGAAGCGCTGTGATACCACACAGTTGATCCGATTAACCAAGATGGACTAAATGACTAATGGGCAGGTAGCATATACAACGTGGATATGCTGGACAAGGGGATGATTCACGCTATGGATGGGAGGTTGTGAGACTTCATCATGCTACTCGAAATGCACAATTTAAGAACTCATGAATTACTTATTTCTGGAATTTTCCATTTAATATTTTTGGATCGTAATTGACCTCAGGTAGCTGAAACCTTGGAAAGAAAAACTGTAGATAAAGGAGGCCTACTATATTCCAGAACAATTATATTATTATTATAATTGGTCAAAATAAACCCTATTTTAAAAATTGAAGTAATTGCTCAATTTCTGGAAAAGGTATTAAAAAGAAAAAAACAAAAATGTTAATGCTCATTGTTGGTGAAGAAGAATAGAAATGAGCATTCTAATACACTGTTAATGGAGAGTACACTGACACAGTCTTTCTGGAAAGCAATTTTATATCTACCATAAGCTATTAAAATAATTCTACCCTTTGTCTTGAGAATTCCATGTCAGGAAACTTATGCTTTAAAAAAAATACTTCAGAAATGTTCCAAATTGAATCAAGTTTATTTCCTAAAAATCTCTTAACTCTGTCTACGTCTTTTTATTTCCTCCACCAACCTAATCCAAGCTATAATTTCTTACCTAAACCACTGCATCACTCTCCTATCCGATCTTCCCGCATCCATTCTGTTTCCTGTACAATTAGTTCATCCTGCAATCAGATATCACTACCAGCTTCAAACCCTTTGAAGGCTCCCTATCACTCTTAGAATAAAGTCCATAACATGGTTCATGAGACTCCCCTTGCCCAGGCCCCTGACTACCTCTCTAGCCGTATCTTGTGTCACTAGTTTCTGTGTTCATATCATGCTGGTTTTCTTTAAGTTTCTCAAATATGCTCTAACCCCTCTGCCACAGGGCCTTTGCACAATACCATTCACTGTCAGTAATAACCTTTCTCTCCACAATGCCAACTCACACCATCCACAGCCTCTTACAACTAGTTAATTGCCAGATCAAGCAGCACTTTCCCGATGAGGTTTTCCCTAACTCTAGTCAGGATCCTTGGCTGTATTTTCTCACAGAAGAGTATTCCTTTCTTTCAGAGTATTCATTTCGGTTATAAAGCACATATACAGCAACGCGGTTATTTGATTAATATCTGCTCTCGTTCTAGAATTTCAATTCCATGTGATTATTAACTGTGTTTTGTGATCACTGTTGTAACCCAATGCCAAATACAGTGGCTGACATACATTAGGTACTCAACAAATACTATATTTATTGAACAAAAGAATAAGACATCTAGCTATAGGGGTACTCGTTCCCATCTTGTATGGATAGGAAAATGGGAATAGCCTAAATAATCAATGATGCAGAACCTTGTACATAAATCACAGTGAATGCATACAACAAAATACAGCCATTCAAAAATATATGCAGTGACACAGACACGTTGTTAAAAAAAAAAAAGCAGAGTTAAAAAGTTATTTTTTGTGAAAAAAATGTGATGTGTGTAAGGGTTTATACACATATACAAATGTATATAGAAAGCAATATCTCCCAAAAGTGTTAATATCAGAGTAAGAGGAATCACTGATGATTTTTCATATTCTCTTTGCTTGCTTGTATTCTCTGTAGGTCACATATAACAAAAAATATTTTGAGGGGGGAAAGTTATATAATTTCAAGTAGATCTGCACAATAAGGACTGGGGGAAAACTGTCAACATATAAGAAACCCAGGACAACACAGGGTAGTTTTATATTATGGTTATTTCCCCAAAGGCTCAGCAAATAGTTCTTCCAACATCTTTTAGTCAGTTTATTGAGTAAAATATAACAGAAATAAAAGTGTTCATATTGTACCGAGAACAGGACTAGCATCCTGAGCTGCTCTAACTACATAAGATGGCAAAAACATGAAACACTGAAAGTACAGCTCTTAATGACTGTATACACATATACTCACACATGTACTCCTCACCAGTAAGGTGTTTTTAAAAGGGAATGAGACTGTAATTTTAAAATTCACTTTTCCAATTGAACTATTACTAAATAAATATAGTTTAACACATTATAACATAAACAGGAGCATTTCAACCACTTTCCCATTTCCCAAGTTTTGTGTTTTATTTTTCTTCATGCAATAATGGCAAAAGGCCCTGTTTCCACATATCACTGGAAAAACTCTCTCACGTCAATACCTTCTACAACACACCCCAAATTTTTTTCAATAAGGACACAGAAATTATAGCTAAGAGCAAGAAAATTATTCTAGTTGGCTTAATAGGGCATAAAATGTCACTAATTCATGTAACGAAATGGGTTCTGAAGTTGTGTAATCATGCATTATGATTCCATTAAGCTGTAAAGTACATGCCTTCAGTTATAGTTCAGATAAATTATAAAGTTTGAAAAATAATGTCTCTTTTTTTAAAGTACAGGCCAAATCAAAGAGGCATTTCAGAGCCGAAGGCACATTTTTAAAGATTTTTAAACCAACTTATTCCTGCTGCACAAGAATAAAATAAAACAGAAGGCCTCAATTCATATCCTGAAAGACAATCTAACGTATTTCAAAGTCATCACAGTTAATTCATACTGGATACCTAATGGTAATCCTAAAAGACAAAAAGAGTTATCTAAAGCTGAAAGAGACCAGAAACAAGCTTGAGACTGAATTAGACATAACCTTCACATCAAGTAATCTTTTCATTTCAGACTAAGCATCACAAATAGCACCATGCCTCTTTAAGATCAAATTCTTAAAGAGAGGGTGGGAAATATAGGGGATGTCAAGTAGGATGATAAGAAATTGGGTTATTTGAAAACTCACTGCGTAAACAGTAATTGTAATATAGAAAAAAAATCAATAATTTAAGAAAAGGAAAGTCTTTCTCAAGGATGAAAATTCCTGAGTAACCAACGGTTAATATCATAATAGTTTTTCTTTAAGTCTTCCTTACAAATAAAAGGAAAATATGGAATTCTTTAAACTTTCTGCTTATCATTTTTACAGTAAGTAGAATTTAAAAGTTATTTTAAAAACATAACTGTGATAATTACATCATGATAACAAAAGCTCTTTAAAATGGAGCATTACAGAAATGTCATTAAAAGGCCTATAAAAGTAAAACTGAATCTACTTTCTTTTCTGCTAACAATATATACAATATGGTCTTTTTGCTGTAGCTAACAGACTCAAATTTAAAACGTGGAACTGACATTTTAAGCCCCAACACAATAAAAAACTACTGCTGTTACTGTGTGGAATAAACATTTCTAAAAAGGTTTTAACTACATATAGGGTTGGGCGAAACTAGAGTTACAGTTGTGAGTACATAAAACAGAGTTTATTCTTATATTATTTATTAATAATTGTATTGTTTTCCATAAGAACTGTAAACCTACATTTACCCACCTCTATATTGGAATTAGTTAGCCATAAAAAAAGGAAAGAAATTAGATTCAGAAGGAAAACACAAGGGTAACAATAAAAGGAATTCATTTAGGGTCATTAACAATTTTCAATAACAAAATTGTATTGTATTTTTTCCCCCTAAAAATTCATTAGGAAGGAAAGGTTTAGAAATAACAGAGAGCTGTCAAAGAGGAGATGGAAGTAACTGAAAACAAGGTGAACAAAAAGAAAAAAAGCAGGTACCTGGTAAACTTGATACCAGAGACTATGATCAATAAATATTTATTCAATTAAATAATGTGTTTATTCTTAAATACATGAGGACAAATTATTATTAATATCCAGGAGATATATCTAATGCTTGATTTATTAAGTCATCACAACTTCTGACAGATGTTTAAGTATTTATTGATTTGGTATTAATATATAGCTTCATAAGTTTTATGAAGCTGGGCAGATAAAAAAATAATAAAAGAATATCTACTCGTACAGAAGAAGCTGAAACAGCACAATCAGAGCACGGTGGGCCAAAACAAACACATAAATAAAACTGGAAGCACTTGACCCAACAGGGTACGAGTGGAAAGCCACAAATTGTACTGCTTGTGTACGGCAGGGTTCAATTAAACAGCATGACCTAGATAGATGTAGGTCATAAGCACTGAAAAGTGAACACCCATAGCTAATAGCCATGTGGTCAGGACACAATAAGGAGACAATTTTAAAACCTCAAGACACATCCGGAGCAGCTCACGTGGTAGAATTTTCAGATATTAAAGATAACTGTATACTGATAAATTGAATACATATTTTGCTTCTAAGGCTGTAACTTCCTAACTCCTGTGAGAAAAGGTTGTTGGAGGATCCAAGATGGCAGCAGAGTAGGTCGAAGCTACACGCACCTCCTCCCAGGACCAAACTAGAATTATAACTAAATTATAGACAAATCATCCTAAGTAACCAACTGAAGACTAACTGAAGAGAAGTCTTATACCCAAGCTTTATAGAAGAAGCCACATTGAGACTGCTAGGAAGGGTAGAGATGCAAACAGGTCTGACCCCGCTCCCACGGGTTATGGCTGAGAATTTGGAGGGATATCTCAGCAGCAAAGGTGCCCCCTGAGGAGCATGGGTTGTCAACCCTACACTGAGCTCCCCAGCCCAGAGCACCAGCGCCAGGAAGAGGTGCCTGGTAAAAAGCAGTGGGGATTCTGTCTACCAGGGAGAGACAGCAGTCTGCCAGAAACCCAGGTGCTCTCTTAAAGGGACAATGCACACAATCTCATTTGAAACCACTCACTCTAGGCTCCCGCAGAGGGAGAAGAGCTGGCAGTGAACTGGATCCTACAAAGAGTGACTAGGTTGTGACTCACCAGGGAGAGAGCTAAAGGGACAGCCACCAGGGTTTCTGTGTTGAGTCCCTCTATTACACCGCCCACAGACATCATCTTTCCTGAGTCAAACACTCCCCTCAATGCCATGTCGACCCTGAGGCATGTGTAATCCCCACCCTCCCAACACCCTGTTCATGCCCTGCTGAGCACATCCACTATGGAGGACTCAGCTTCCTGATCCTATGGTGTAAACTTTCTTCAAGGGCTCTTGAGAAGGTCCTGAAGAACTCAAGGGTTGTCAGAATGTAAGTTCAGTAGCTCTGAGGCAGGGGCAATTTCCCCCCACACCCACCTAACTGGCACCACTGCCTCACAAAAGGTCACCCTCATTCCTGGAAGCCCCACCCTGCTAAGCAAGCTCTACAGTGGACTCAGCTGGCTGACCCTAGCCTGGGTGCTAGGTGAAGACTTTCTTGGAAGGCTCTTAATGCGGTCCAGGCAGACTTGGGGAGAGACTAAGCTGTGTGGTTCTAAGGCACGGGCTGTTTTTCCCTCACACACCCAAAAGGTTCCAGCATTCCTGTGCAGAACTCTTCCTTCTCATGACAAAATCTTGGGCTATTTGGGCCTGATAAACTCTGATGGCCCCGGGTTGATGACTCCTTGAAACCCCATCCTAACACCAAGGTCCAAGGCACCTGGCAGGTGGCAGTTGGCCTTGGTGTAAATGAGACTTTTGCTGAGCAGCCTCAGACCCAGCACTGGCAGTGAGCTTGAATTTCTCTGTCAGTCTGATGAACATCACTTGCCCCTTTCTGGTGACTCACTGAAAACCTACCTCACACAACTCTCACACTCCCAGAGATTCTTTTCCATGACTGACCCTAAAAGGCAACCGGCAGGCGGAGTCAGATCTCAGGGCCTTGGGCCTTCTGCTGACCTGTCACTGGGCTCTGTGCTGGTGGAAGTCAGCTTTTGTGAGCAGTTTAGCCCCTGTGCCACACACCCAGGCCCAGCAGAGGCAGCCACAAATGTGGATTAATTTGCAGATCCTAACAGGAAGCCCAGGGCCAGTCACAGGCAGATGCTGACAAGGACCTGCAGCAGAGTCCCTCACAGAAGGCCCCAGAATCAAAACACCCATTAGTGCTCTTCGGGACACATTGGAACACTAACCAATTAGCTCCAAACAGGGCACACGAAAGGGTATATCTCTCCAGGAACAAGACCCAACTGAGGTGGTTACCATTCAGGGGGTCAGTCCCCACACAACAGCTCATACACCATAGTTAGGGTCAATCCTCATAGTCAGGCAGCCTGTTGCTCAGCCCCACCCACACATGGGCAAACCGCAGTTGAGACCCAACTCCAAAAAGAGGGCTCACGTATCCACACGAGGATCCCCTGCGCTTTGTGCACCGCTGAGCTTCACAGGACAACTACTACATAAGACCACCCTACCAGATGGGACACAAAGAAGATCTATCCAACACACAAAAATAAACACACAGAGCAGCTGAAATAGGGAGAAAAGAAACATGCCCCAAATTTAAAAAACAACAGGAGAAATTCCCAGAAAGAGAATTAGATTGAATAGAAACAGGAAAACTACCAAATAGAGTTCAAAACAATAGTTATAAAGGTACTCAAGGAACTTTGGAAAAGAATAAATGAACTCTAAGAGGTGTGGGGATGATGGCATGGGGTGCAGGGTGGAGGGGAGAAGAGGGGGGGAAACGGGACAACTGTAATAGCACACTCAATAAAATATACCAAAAAAGAGATCTTTAAAGGGGTGTTAATTAAGCCTTTGTAAAAAAAAAAACAACAATAGATGAACAGATGAACTCAAAGACAAGTGAAAAAACAGAGAGAGTAATAATAATAAGGACACAGGAAACATAAAACAGAACAGGTCAGAAATGAAGAATAAAATATTTGAACTGAAGAATCCCAATATCCCCGACAAACATATATACAAAAATTCTCACGAAAATATTAGCATACCAAATTCAGCAATGTATTGACAAGATCAGACACCATGATCAAGTGTCGTTTATTCCTGGGATGCAAGGTTGATACAATATTCACAAACCAATTAACATGATATGCCACGTAAACAAAACGAAGGGTGAAAATCATATGATCCTATCAGTAGATGCAGAAAAAGCATCTAACTAAATAAACAAAACAAGGATATCACCTTTCACCACTTTTATTCGACATAGTACTGGAAGCCCTAGCCACAGCAATCAGAAAAGAGGAAGAAACATAAGGCATCCAAACTGGGAAAAAAGTTAAATTGCCATTATTTGCAGATGACATGATACTGTATATAGAGAATCCTCAAAATTCCACCAAAAAACTACTAGAAATGATCAAATGAATTCAGTAAAACAGCAGGATACAAAATCAACATTCAGAAATCGGTGGCATTCTTTTTCCACAAGAAGTCATAACTTTATTACTGGTAGAAAAGTACAAATTTCAAACCAAGCTGCAGTAACTCTTTTGAAACACCAAAATACTGGTCCTCAATTTTAGATGGTTACATTGTTAATTTCATAATAGCATTTACAAGATCATTACTGTCATTCTTCAGGGCTTAGACTGCCTTTGCTTGTGATCAATTCTATGTTCGTAACTTCCATATCTATTTCATCAACCTCTTCTTCACTCTCCCCTTGTGCAGTTGGAGCCTGTGTATTTTCTTGAATGTTTGAGACAGCTACACCATGGACTTTGAATTTCTCAGCAGCTGCTAGCTTTGCTTGCTGAGATAAATCCTTGATCTTGGCTTTCCCAAAAATTACGGAGGTATCTGAAGATGGGCTCTTGTACACATCAGTTTTGTGATGAGAAAAAGTCTATCTTAGATTTCCAGACAGTAACCCTAGTTACCCCTGTAACCTGTTGAAGACCCAGTCTGAACACAGCCTTCCATGCCTTTTCATCCTGGCTCTGTTTTGCTTTACTGCCTGGTTCTTCATCAATTTCAGCTACTGCCGCCAGCTGGGCTTGTTGTGTGGCTGCCTGTGTGGAATCTTGTTCCTGGAGCCCTGGTACTGATTTATCACTGTCAGATTCTGTTCTAGACCCTGTCTCAGCCTGGGGCCATGGCAACACCTGCTCTGTAACAGGGACAGTTTTTGTGGCTTCACTGAACATTCTGTGCAAGGAATGAGGCTCAGGGGCATTTTTTATACACCAATAAGGAACTATCAGAAAGGAAAACTAAGAAAGCAATTGGATTTAGAATTGCATCTAAAAAAAATAAAATAGCTTGGAATGAATTTAACCAAGGATGTAAAAGGCTTATACTCAGAAGACTGTAAGACACTGAAGTATGAAACTGAGAAAGACAAACAAGTGGAATAATATACCATGTTCATGGACAGGAAGAATTAACATCGTTATAATGCCTGGACTACCCAAAGCAATCTACAGGTTCAATGCAATTTCTATCTAAATACGAATGGCATATTTCACAAAACCAGAACCAATAATCCCAAAATTTATATGAAATCACAAAAGACCCTAAATTGCGACAGCAATCTTGAGAAATAAGGAGAGAGCTGGAGGTATCACACTACCTGTTATCAATCTATACTGCAAGGCAACAGTAACCAAAACAACATGGTACTGGCATAAAATAGACACACAGATCAATGGAACAGAACAGAAAGCCCAGAAATAAATATATGCCTACAACGGTCATTAATATTTGACAAAGGAAACAAGAGCATACAACGGGGTAAAGACAGTCTATTCAATAGTGTTGAGAAAACTGGACAGGTAATGTGCAAAAAATGAAAGTAGACCATCTTCTTAAACCACACATAAGAATAAACTCAAAATGGATTAAAGACTGAAATGTAAGACTCAACACCATAAAACTCCTAGAATAAAACATAGGCAGTAAAATCTCTGACACTTCCTTTAGCAATATTTTTTCTAATATACCCCCCTGGGCAAGGGAAATGAAAGAAAAAATAAACAAATGGGACTATATCAAATTAAAAAGTTTTTGCAAAGCTAATTGAAACCATCAACACAACGAAAAGACAACCTACTGAAGAGAACAAGATATTTGCCAATGACAAATCAGATAAGAAATTAATAGCCAATATCTGTTTTTTAAAAACTCATACAATTCAACACCAAAAAAAAAAAAAGCAGTCTAATTCAAAAATGGGCAGAGAACCTGAATATACACTTCTCCAAAGAGGACAGACAAATTGCCAATAGATATAACAAAAGATGCTCTGTGGCAGTAATCATAAGAGAAATGCAAACTAAAACCACAATGAAATATCACCTCACACCTGTCAGAGTGGCTACCATCAATACATCAACAAACAACAAGTGCTGATAAGGATATGGAGAAAAGGGGACTCTCGTGCACTGCTGGTGAGATTGGTGCAGCCATTGTGGAAAACATATGGAGTTTCCTGAAAAAATTAAAAATGGAACTACCTTATGACCCAACAATTCTACCTCTGAGTATATATCCAAAGAAACTCAAAACACTAATTCAAAAGAATATATGCACCCCTACATTCATAGCAGCATTATTTACAATGGTCAAGATATGGAAGCAACCCAATAGACCATCAACAGGTAAGTGGTTTAAAAAGTGGTGGTACATATATACAACAGAATACTCTCCACCAAAAAGAGATTGAAATCTTACCATTTGTACCAGCAAAAATGTACCTACAAAATTATGCTAAGTGAAATAAGTCAATCAGGGAAAGAGAAATACCATATGATTTCATTTATGTGTGGAATCTAAATAACAAAATAAACCAATAAACAAAATAAAAAACAGCCTGACTGATACAGAGAACAGGCTGATGGTTGGGAGACTGGGCAAAATAGGTGAAACAGGTGAAGGGATTAAGAAGTCCAGATTGGTAGTCAAGAAATAGTCACCAAGATGTAAAGTGCACCAAAAACTGTAATGACTGTGAGTGGGGCCGGGTAGACACTTGAAATAACGGGGGAACAATTTGTAAAGTATATGACTGTCTAACAGCTATGCTGCATAGCTGAAAACTAATACAAAATCATATTGAATGTAAACTGTATTGAAAAATAAAATTTTTTAAAAAGAGGAAAGTTTGCCAAGCACTGAAATAAAAGTAACCTTTTCTACCAGGAGCCCCCTCCTTTCAAGGAGGCTTTGATAGAGAAATAAGAAAGTAAGCTGAAAATTCTCTTATCAAAAATGGAAGAATTGCCTTTCCTTTTCCTGATGACAAATTTAAGTAACAAACCTAGTTTTAGAGACATTCCTAAATTCTAATAGCATGAAAAGTTCTAACTCACAGAAACAAGGGATTGATTTAGAAAGAAACTACCTGGGGGAAAAACTGTGATAAGGAAAAAAATATATACTGAAAAATTACAGATGCTATTTGTTTTCTACCAATGTGGTCTATAGGCTGAATATTTTCTCCCTAAAGAATTTTAGTATATATATCTAATGAACAAAATAAACTAACAAGAAAAATAGAACCAGAGACACAGAAACACGGAACAGAATGACAGTGGCCACAGGGGAGGGGGGGAGGTGGATAATGGTGGAAAGAAGGGGAAGGGACTAGTCAAAGAACATGTATGAATGACCCACGGACATGGACAACGGTGTGGGGATTGACTGCGAGAGCAGGGGGTGGGCTGGGTGGAGGGGGGCAAAAGGGGAAAATTGGGACAACTATAATAGAATAAACAGTAAAAAAATAAAATAGGAAAAAATAAAAATATTTTTAAAAATTTTTTAAAAGAATTTTAATATATGCACTGCTAAAGCAAGCATTCCCTAAAGAATTAAAGAGAATTTGGAAGTGTTCACAATTTCAGGCATAAGCAAACTTTCCAGAGAAGAAAACTCCTTTCAATCCAAGCTAAAGATAACTAACTGCAATTAAAGGAATAATTTTAAACACTACTTTAATATTGTTAGGGATAACAGTGGCTTGGTGAATGCTAGGTCAAAATAGACGTAGGTTGAGTAAATGGAAAAATCCAAAGGGTCCCTAGAACATTTTCCCCATCTTATTGGGTATAGTGAGTCTATGGATGGGAGAGTAAAGAAATATTGCAAGGAAAAGCTTTGCAATTATTGTTACTTTCTCTAAACCTCAAGGATTGTTTTCCAAGCTCTGTTAGTTTGAAACCACAATAAGGATCTTATCTAGCAGTGAAAAGTCCCTAGGGGAAAAAAAAACAGCTTATGTTACAGGAAATGGATTTGTACTCAACTGTTAATTTCATCATTTATAATGAAAAAACAAACCGCCAAACGAATATTCACAGTGGCCAGTCAGTGAATTCTCTATCTCAGAGAAGTAAATTTTTAGAAATCATATAAAGATCATAAGGTCGCTCTTACAAAGGTGTCTCCCGGGTGATTACATGGTGTGTGTTGTTGGACCTGCATCCACGCCTGACTGGGCGGTATGCCATTGGGACAGAAAGCGCAACAAGGCACCATGGGGCGCCCTTTCACACACTGGTCCCGCCGGGGTACAGGGCCTCCAGGAGACCTGGCAAGAAAAGCCCACACCACCCAGACTCACACGGGGACTCTGAGTGTGTCAATTTTTGAAAGCATCCCGGCTGGAGACAAGTTCAGGACACAGGAAGCGACCAGGAGCTGATGATGGCTCCTGGCTCGGGTTCTCCGGGGTTAGAGGGTTTTGTGGTTTCCAGCCCACCACACCCACTGGCGCTTTAGAGTTTTGCTTATCCTGCACTTGGAGGTGAGGCTGAGCTCAGCAATGGGGTTTCTGCTTGGGCATCTCTGGTGTTCACCCTGCAGGGGCCTGAGCAATGGGCCGGGCAGGGAGACGTCCAAGGCAATGTAAACTGAAAGGAGAGGGAACCTAAAAACTCCAGCCAGTCCACGGGCCTCCATCAGCTTCTCTCTGCCCCCTCCCCAGCCATTCCAGTGCTTGGCAACTACTTGTTGGCTAGCAGGGCATTGTTTAAAATTTAATTATTTCTTTATCCACAGTTGACATACAGTATAATTTACTCTTTTCAGCATCGGGTTCTAGAGGTTTTGACAGATCCATGGCAATCAGGCAGCAAAATCATCATGTCACTCCTCAGCATCGCTTATGCTACCTTTTGCCGCCAATTAGCCTCTCACCTCCTGGCCACCACTGATCTCTCTATCCCTACAGTATTGCCTTTTCCAGAAAATTAGATTAACAGGATGAACAGCATACGGCATCTTGATTCTGGCTGCTTTCGCTAAGCAAAACATATCTGAGATTCATCCAGGTTGTAGCAGGTATAAAAAGTCACTCCCCCCCCCGCTTTTTTTAAAGGAAACTTAAGGCTACTTGCCGACAGACAAAACTGAAGCTAGAAAACAGCCTTTCCTTGTCATACAAGTATTCGTGCCCACTGGTCTGTGTGCCCATTCATTTTAACAAGCGTAAAGACTCATTATTCCATTACTGCCCCAATCTCGCAATTTTTAATACTCCAAGTTTCACTTCTGGTTATATCAAGATTTATGCCAAATCTAACTGCTGATATTTTAGAACTACTAGTTTCTGACTATATGCAGTCAATGAGGATGCGTTTCTAACATTAAAAAACAGCATATCAAGCAAAACCTGGGAAGTAGTCCTTATGTTAAGTTCTGCATTATTTTTTTTAATCCTCACCCAAGAACATTTTTTTCATTGCTTTTTAGAGAAAGAGGAAGTGGGAGAGAGAGAGAGAAAGAAAGACAGAGAGAGAGAGAGAGATATCAACGTGAGACAGAGACATCAATTGGCTGCCTCCCGTACTGCCCCGACCGGATATCGAACCCACAACCTGGGTACATGCCTTGACTGGGAAATGAACCCGTGAACTTTCACCCTACAGGATGACGCTCCAACCAACTGAGCCACACCAGCCAGGGAAAGTTCTGAGCATAGGATTAAGTAAATTTACTAACAGATGCTTCTTCGAAAGAAGCACATAAAAAAGTTTAAGGAGCCCTAGCTGGTGTGGCTCAGTGGATTGAGCGCCAGCCTGTGAACCAAAAGTTGCTGGTTCGATTCCCAGTCAGGGCACATGCCTGTGTTGTGGGCCAGGTCCCCAGTAGGGGGAGCATGAATTAATGTTTCTCTCCCTCTCTTTCTCTCTCTCTCCCTTCCCCTCTCTCTTAAAATAAAAAAAATAAAATCTTTCTAAAAAAAGGTTTAAGGACTTCTGGCCGAGATGGAGGTGAAGGTAGACACACTTTGCGTCCTCGTACAACCATAAAAAGGACAACAACCAATCTAAAAACAAAAAACAACCAGAACTGCCAGGTATGGAAGTCCAACAACTAAGGAATTAAAGAAGAAGCATTCATCCAGATTAGTAGGAGGGGAGCAGATGGGCAGCCAGGGCAGAGAGGACGCAGTACGGCATGGTAAGTGGCGGCAGTGGTGGTCAGCAGAATGGTCAGTCCCACATTCATGTGCGGTGGGTGAAGGGACAACTGGGGCACAAGTGATCCCAACCCCAGGCCAGAACGCATAGCCCAGGGTTCCAGCACCAGAAAAATAAAGCATCATAACATCTGGTTGTAAAAATCAGAGAGGGTTGGGGTGGCAGAAGAAACTGCTGGTCTCTTAGGAATCTATTTAAAGGGCCCACAGCATCCTAGAGCATATATAAACCCACCCACTAGGGGTATCAGCACCAGGGCAGCAGATAGAAGAGCACCAGTTGCTTATGGGAAGTGGCTGAAAACAGGGTAGAGCCGAATGAGCAGCATTATTCCCTCTCTGACCCCTACCCCACACACTGCACCACAAAGCAGTGAAGCATGTTGCCCCGCCCTGATGAATACCTAAGGCTCCGCCCCTTACAATGTAACAGGTGCACCAAAACAGGGAGTCAAAGCAGCTCTCCTTAATACACAGAAACAAACACAGGAAGACTGCCAAAAGGAGGAGACGAATAAATATGGCCCAAGTGAAAGAACAGAAGAAAACTGCAGAGAAAGAAATACATGAAATGGAGATAGCCAATGGATCAGATGCAGAGTTCAAGGCACTGGTGATTAGGATGCTCAGAGAAATGATTTAGTATGGCCACAAAATAAAGGAAGATGTTAAGGATATGCAAAGTGAAATAAAGAAAAATATACAGAGAACCAACAGTAAAGGGAAGGAAGCTGGGATTCAGATGAATGATTTGGAGGAGAAGGTAGAAATAAACATTCAACCAGAACAGAAAGAAGAAACAAGAATTCTAAAAAATGAGAAGAGACTTAGGAACGTCTGAGACAACTTTTAACGTACCAACATCCAAATCGTAGGGGTGCCAGAAGGAGAAGAGTAAAAGAAATTTTAAACTTATTTGAAAAAATAATGAAAGAAAACTTCTCTAATTTGGTGAAGGAAATGGGCACACAAGTCCAGGAAGTTCCGAGAGTCCCAAACAAGTTGGACCCAAAGAGGACGACTCCAAGGCACATCATAATTAAAATGCCAAAGGTTAAAGATAAAGAATCTCAAAAGCAGCAAGAGAAAAGCAGAGAGTTGCCTACAAAGGAGTTCCCACAAGACTATCAGCAGATTTCTCAAAAGAAACCCTGCAGGCAAGAGGGATTGGCAAGAAGTATTCAAAGTGATGAAAAGAAAGGGCCTACAGCCAAGATTACTCTATCCAGCAAAGCTATCATTTAGATTGGAAGGGCCGATAAAAGTGCTTCCCAGACAAGGTAAAGCACCAAGCCCTTATTATATGAAACGTTAAAGGGACTTATCTAAGAAAAAGAAGAAGATCAAAACTATGAACAGTAAAATGACAACAAACTTACAATTATCATCAGCCGAACCTAAAAAGAGCAAAAACAAACTAAGCAAACCACCAGAG
>PVJD01011057.1:0-48959 GCA_004026545.1 Mormoops blainvillei | reverse complement strand
ACTAAAATTGCATCTTTATGTCTTATATTTTCCAATTTCATGTGAAGTTTTAACCCTCAAAAATCTTAATTTCCTTTTAAACCAGAAACAAAGCAATGTTCAAAGCAAAGACAGAGTTTCAGAAAAGATAAGGGGACTAGAATTAGTTCTAGAATCTTGTCTCTCACCAGTCGGTCATACTAATCAGTCACACAGAAGACGTTTTCTAGGTCTCAAGTGACCCAAAGACCCAATGGTAGAGACATTCTTTTGAAGAAACATGTCCTCTTATACCAGTCAGACTCTAACCAGCACCAATGGCACAAAGCCCCAGTGCTAGAGGCATTCCCTCATCCCAGCCAGACTCTAACTGGAACCCAATGATCCTTTTTAGGTCCTAGTGGCAGAGGTGTGACCTTTCACCAATTGATCTCTTGGCAGAGACATGACCTCTTGCTCCAGTTGGACTCTAACCAGCACCAATGACCTTTTCTAGGTCCCAATGGCAAAAGCATTCTCTTGTCCATTGGTCTCATGGCAGAGACAGAGGATTCCCAGTGTACACAAAACAGCAAAGATCAAATAATGTCCCCACGAGATTAGAAAACAAGCAAAGAACCATGCAAACGAAGAATACTGTATCCAAGAGTTAATGTTTTCTTTAAGTTTAAAACTTTCACAACCTTCTATATACCTTCAGATTTAGTCATAACTCATTTTCAATTTTTGTTTTCTTCAATACTGGGAAGGACTATACTCAAACTTAGTATCTGGCAGCTAAATGTCCCTAGGTTTGCAAAGACATCCTGTAACTTCCTGAAACTCAGACTTTGTATCATCTTATGTTGTAATGATCCTATGTCTGGACAAATGAGATTTTGTCCCACTTCCTTAATTGTAGGCAATATAATTTCAATTTCATGATAGCACAGTAATTTAGGGAACCATACATGGAGCATTACCCCCCATAGTCCAAAATGTTGTAGGGCAAACAGTGTTGCAATAGAAATCCAGCTCCTCCTTACACATTGGAGAATGGCTGTATCTACTCCAGTCCATTACAATTTTACCCAGTGGGCTCCCTCCAGGAGCCAACACAGAACAGCCCTTATTGGCCCAGATACAGAGACCCATAATTATGAACATAATGAGGCAACAGGCAAACTGGGAACATATAGGCAGAATTGGCATCCATGACTCCATTTCCCAAGTAGGTTTAGGGGTCTCATCTTATGCCAACTAGTGTTGCAAACTGTGGCCCCCAAACCGTGGCCCCTGAGAACTCTGCTGATTCTCACCCAATCCTAGTCACATGGCCTTCCTGGGGACCCATGTGTGGAGCAAGACCACCAAATAGCAACCTCTGCACAGTGGTCTCCCAAAGCTGGATGATCCTTATTTCCCCTTAGAGTCTGTCTTTTTCCCAGACCCATTTTTTTCAGTGGTCCCATTGAGCTTAGACAGTCCTTGCTCAGGGCCTTGTTTGTGGTCCCCAGGGTGGTCTCGATCAGACACAGGTTCATGGCCTTTTGAGCTCAAATTGCCCCTATCAGATCCCATTTGCAAGCTTGAATGGTCTCTTTTGGATCCCAATTCATGGCCTTCAGAACCAGGGCTTTCTCCATTAGATGTTGATTCGATTCATGGCCTCCAGAACAAGAGCTGTCTCTACTGGGTCCCAGTTGTGCAGAAAACCTGACTGGTGCAGTACCCATATGGCATATAGCCCAAATGGTGAGCCTAGCCTACTTTCTTACCTGAAGCTAAAATGGCACATGCTTATGTGACTCACCCCACTAGGTAGAGCAGTCGTGTGATTCCCACAAGATGTTGGTATGCTTACGTGACTTACCCAAGATGGCTGTGCACTCATATGACTCTTCCTGCATGGTAGAGCAGTGACATGATGCATTCAAAATGGTGGCATGTTCATGTGACTTATCACCCATGGCAGAGCACTCACTTGACCCACCCCAATGGCAGAGTGCTCACGTGGAACAATGCCCAACCTTCAGCCTGCATGTGGACTTGACCACATGGTCTTGGGGTCTTTCCCTCTACAAACCTGTTTTTTCCCATCATTCTGGTGTTCCTGGTGATCAGTGCCTTGAACAGGGGTATATGGAAGTTCTCTGAGGCTGGGAAATGCCCCTCAGCCAGGCACTCAGGCTCAATCTACCAAAAGCAGCTGGTGGAACCTGTTACAGTTCTACTTTTTCCCATCTGGGTTGCCAAAACTGTAACCAGGCATCCTGTGATCTAGTTGCTTGCCACCATGTACAAGCATAACACAAAGATTGTGGGGAAAGAAAGAGGTTTTTATTAATAGGGTACTCAATTTGAGGGGACTGGGAACATTCCTGCTATGAGCCAACGTCATCTGCAGAGCACAGAAAACCAGCCCTGCTCAGACCAGAGTCAGTGTCCAGGCATCCCGCCCCATTTTCTGTGTCCTTTGGGGGCTTTTGGTGGCTACACAAGTGAGTCTCCATCCTCAGGCTTCCTTTCTCTCTCTCTGTCTCTCTCTCTGGTGTACACTTACGGGTTTCAGCATTGCCATCACTTTGAGAGCTCTCTCTCTCGTAAGATCTGGGGTGTGCTGCCAGATCACTCCAGACAGTAGCGCAGGGGAAGCTCCATCCATGTGCCCTGTGCCCCTGGTGTCGAGGAATGTTCCCAGTTCACACCTCCATGTGCTGCCCTCAGAGCAAGAGAATGGATGCAGTCTAGGACCCATGCAGTGTGTTGCACAGGGTCACAGCATCCCAACGGCTGGTGCGTGGCACTGTACACGTCCCAGCGTGGGACTCTGCCTCCAGGAGCTGGCTCCTGTTTTTGCAAGGCCTAAGCCCTGAGTGGTCCCACTGTTTCCTTGTCCCATGAGCACTCCCATGAGCACTCCAAGACTGGGGGTAAGAGGCAAGCAAAAGAGTCAATCTTTTGCCTGTGGTCTGTTTTAAAGTCTCCTCCTTAAATCCCATGCCCTGTGGGAGTGTCCAACTTTTCAACCAATGTGTGCTAGTGTCTGCTATGTTTGACTCTGCCCCTCTTCTGAGCTTAGGTGGTGAACCACTGCACTGTTTCATTTCTCAGTACTGTGAGACCCTAGGTAGTATTTCCTCACATTACTTTTCTCTCCAGCCTCATCTCTGAGCACGCTCCTCCCTCTACCCCCACTTGGTTGCCATTAATTCTGCTGTCTCCTCAACGTGTGGTGCAGGGCCTGGCACCTGACTGGCCTCACAGGTGTTTGTGGAGCTGCACTAACTTGACCAGAAGGCTTGGCTGCAGAGAGCAGATGGGAGTAGCTGAGCTTCTGGCAGCTGGACAGGCATGAGGAGAGGCCAGAGGGCCAGCATCAGCCTCTGCAGTTCACTCAACAGCAAAGCAAACTGCCACGAAATCCAGGCACAATCAGAATTCACCCCCACAACTCAGAAAGCAGGACGACGGCCCTGTGGCCTGGAGAGGACAACTCGCAAGCTCCTCAAAGATGAGGAAACATGGTCCAAACCCTGCCCAACCCATTTGTTCTTATACCTGCAGAGCTACTTTTCTTTACCCTCCTTAAATAGTCCCACCTCTGTTTCAGAGGGGATACTCTGCTTTCTGGGCATTCTCCCAGCCTCCTGCCCCTCCCTGCAAACTACAGGGCTATCTCTGCCTCCTGAGAGCTCAGCACCCTGTACTTTCCCATGCTCCTTTGGTAATTGATCCGTGGCCACTTTGTGATGAGGCTTATCATCATCCGGTGATCTTAAGAATGAAATGTGTTTCCAGGTCAGCTGCAAGTGGTCTGCTGGTCTGCTAAAGTTAGCACATATGTCCCCACGACGCTATGTTAAAAGGGAGGATGGGGCCCCAGGTTAACTCATAAAAGCCCATTTAACCAATAATGTGGTTGAACTAGAACATAGCAGAGTTCTGAGTGCTGGAGGCGTAGGAAGCTCCTGCTAGCGGGAGGGCCAGGCAGGATGGAGTTGCTTCTTCCTGAGCACAAGACCAGCCGTCAGAAAAACAAATCGCCCAAAATATGTGAAGGATTGGACATAAGTGCTTCCATCCCTCCTTCTAGAACCTCCTCCCATCTCTGCTCTCTCTTTCCTCAACTGTCATTCTCCCTGGGCCTTGTACCTGCCTCTGGGTTACCCAGCCTGGGTTCCTGTCCTCCAGAATACATTCTAGAGTTTACCTCCAAAACCCCTCACCTCACAACAATTCCCATTTTCTCCATGGGGATTATCTAAGCAAGATACTAGGAATGGAACCAATAAGAGTGCTGACCTCAGAAGAAGGGCAGCAGAGGGGTTGATGGCAGAGGATGGGAGTCCAGCAGATCTGGGATCATTCCCAGGTACAGTGGTTGGTGACCTTAGACAAGGAATTAACCTTCAACCTCAGTTTCCTCATCTGCTGATGATGTAAGGGGCATAGTGAGATGACTTGTGTGGACATAAATGCTTCCCCAGTGGTGTCTTAAGAACTCAATGACCATTTGCTACTATTAGGTGATGAAGATCTCAGCACCTGGCTCTACAGGTATCCTCTAACATGGAATAACCCAAGCATCCTTAATCTGTCAGTTTGGGGGAATTTCCAGCTTCTGTATCCTCAAATATTGCTTCTTCTCTATTTTTTCTTATATTTCCATCTAGTGTTACCAAACCCAACCAGTGCGGGGGTGGGGGTGGCGTCTTACCCCTCCCCACCTACCAGGCAAATCTCCAAAGACAGAATTCTGTGGAAAAGAAAGGAGTCTTTTACTTAATGGCAAGTTTCTGCCTAAAATATCTAGGTAACAAAAGTAAGGGGAAAGAAAAAGTCAGAGTATGGCATCAAAAAAAGCTATTTAAATATTTGTCACTACAACTACTACACAGGTTTGAGAACTGAAAATAACAGAAGAACAAAAATCTCTTCACAGTGTTGACTATTATCACCAAGGTCTTTGGAAATAACAGCAAGTTTCTGCCTCAAAGCCCATTCCCTCTAAGACAGCCAAAGAAAAATCACTGTCACCCCTCTGCCAGCTCAGCTCAAGGTTGCACCAGGAACCTCTTCTCCCATGTGAAAGTATCATAAATGAAGGTGGTTTAGCTGGTCTCCAGTCACCATCTAGCTCCAGGCATTTTTTGGAGTCTGTGCCAGGCCCCAAAGGTCCATACTGACCACTGCCAGCAAGCCTGCTGGCAACCGTTGTCATGCCCCCCTACTGGGGCGAGGGGAATCCCATGCGCTCTGAAAGCCAGTGGGAGTGTCTAGCCTTCCAGCCAATGAGAGCCAGTGTCAGCTATGTTTGTCTTTGCATCTCTGCTGGCTGCCATTTAACAAGGGAGCAAAGTCTCCAGTTACACATGCGAAGCTCAAACTGCTCCCCCATTTCCAGGGTGGGGTGTGTATCCCCCCTGTTACACTAGGACTCTGATTTCATGTATTTTTGACACTTTTATTGTTTTCCATATGTCTGTTAAATTGGAAGAGGCGTCTTCCCTCCCTACGGTGCTGCTTCATCCTGAATATTTTTTACTCCTCTCTCTACTAAGTTGCTAAACTTTTCTGCTGTGTGTTAGCATTGTTTAAACGAACCTATTGAATTCTTAATTTTTATTATTGTATTTTTCAATTCTAGGAGTTCCACTGGATTCCTTCGTATAGATTCCAGTTCTATGGTGAAATTCTCCATCTTTTCCATTATTTTCTTGAACCATTGATCATACCATTTGAAGTTCTGTGTCTAACTAATATCTGCATCACCTTGGTCTATTTCTATTTCTTATTTTATGTCCTTCTATGCCCTTTTTCTTCCATGTCTCCTGGCATACCTGATATTATTGTAAGTGAACGTTGGACACTGAGCACGAAAAATTAGAGACTTTGGGTGTTGTTATCTTCCTTCAAAGAGGATTTATTTTTCTTTTGGTCAGCTGGTAGAGTATTTTCTGATCACCTTGATCTGATCAAAAGCTGGTGGTTTATTTCAGGTTTTCTCTTAATTCTATGAGGTAGCTCTTCCAAGTTCTCACCTGGAAGCTTGGGTATTTATTAGTGCACTTCCTTCTTGGCACACCCTGAACTCCAGTTTTTGTCTCTCTAGCTCCTTAGACTACTGAAGTCAATGCTTAGCTTTTTAGCCTCTCAGAGGTTCATTTTTGCTTGGTCTCTCAGTCTAGGTGTGAGGGATGTTGTGAGGCCATTTACCCCTTCAGGAATAAAAGATGTATTCCTCCAACTGCTTGTCAGAGGCAGCCTTTAATTGTCAACCCTCTTTGGTGGTTGTCTCTGCTACAAAAAACTGCTCTCCACAAGGTCCACCCCCATGCAGGGGCAGCCTGCACCCACTTATGTATTGGCACGGGGTGTAAAGATGTGCTGCTGTGCAGCAACTGAGGACAACTTGGAAGATTTGTTCCAGCTCTAGAGCTCCCTGTGGGGTCAGCAGAGACTGGGTTTGCAACATAACTCCACCTCCTTCCTCTCCTTTCCGCAGAAGTTGATCCCAAAACACCCCCTAATGAACCCTGTGCTTACTAATGTCTGTCTGAGGGGACCCGACCTGTGATATTAGGCTAGTATATGCACAATGAGTAGTCAGAAAATGCCGGGGGCGGGGAGTTGTGCACAGAAGTTTAGGCACATTTCCATGCATTTCCTTTTGGAACCCGAGAATGACTTTGTTGCTCTCCAGTGCTTTCCCACAGTTGGCCTTTGTGTTCCACCCAGTTTTTACAGTGTTCTCAGTGGGGGTTCCTCTGATATCATCTGCTCCATCATAGCTGGAAGCAGACCGTGCTGTTTTAATTCTCAAAGCCTGAGGAGAGATGAGGAAAACTGTAGCTGTGCACCTAATTCTGTTCAACAAAAAAAAAAGTCAACTGGAGATGCTGAAATGATGAGCACCTGAGAAGAAAATGATGTGGTTGTGTTTGACTATGCAATGCTCAAGAAGACGGTTACAGAGCACAGCCAGATACATGCTCTGAAATTCACAAATACAGATTTCAAATCTTCCAAGGGCTGGATAATTGAAAGAGAAGAACTATTAAAAGATATCTCAGTGCAAAAGGAAATTTTGGCCCTATAATGACAAAATAGAGAAAGGAAGAGAAACAAATCTTAAAAAAGAGCCTGATACGTGGTATGCTTTCTAGTATTACTTCTTGGAGTATAAATAATAAACAGCGGACAAGTTAGCAGTTTGGGCAATGACAGCAGTAACCGTCGGGCCTAAAGAAGAGGCTGATGGGCTGGGAGAAGCCTAACAAGATGAGATTTAATAGAGACGATGAATTTACTAGGGCGTGAGAATCCAACTTGGAAAGGCAGGGTGGTAAAAAATCAGGTTTGGTAAGTGTTCATGTTAAAAACAAAAAAACAACAAACAAAATACCTTAGGTACCTAAGTTTACTTTAAATGTGGCCTGAATCTATGGTATGAACTTGCCATCAAAAAGAACCTTAAACGGCGTTCATAGAAGTATAATGTCTCAAAAGAGAGGTGCAGTCTTCCTGTGATTGCCTGTGCCAATTGTCTGAGACTGGGGTGTGTTCAGAGTGGGGCATGCAAGACAGTGAAGAGAATGAATCACACGTGGTACTTCTGAAGAAACAGAAGGAGAAGAAGTGGGTGTGCTGTGGGTATTGTCTTCAAGTGCACATTTGACTGTCAGATTGTAGGCCTTTGGATTTGTTTCTTTTACATCATAAAGGACAGACTGTGGGGAGGCAGATTTAGAGTCAAATATATGAAGGAATTTTAAGTGACCAGAACTTGGAAGACAGAACGGGCTTCCTTTATAAAGACAGTGACGTCTCCCTCCCCACCGCGTGTTCGGGAGGGAGTACAGACTGAAGGTCATCGTCAGCTGGTTGAAAAGTGGAGGAGGAAAGGAAATGTTTCGGTTAACCCAAAAAGTTTGAACCAACATTAAGTTTGGGAGATTTTTTACATAAAATCAGGTTTCTGGCTTCTGTTGAAAAATGAGAAAACCTGCCAACACCAGGCCCTCTTTTCTGCCTGGCGGCCAATCCACGGGAGCTAGTTTTCTCATTCCCTTTGCACCAGCTGTGTTCTCCCGTTCCCCAAAGTCTTTCCACTCACACAATGCACATTCTTGTCTAGGCCAGTCTGACTCATTACCATCACCTGACTGGCTACTGTAGGCACTGCAGTTTGAAACCCCTAAGGTAGAGGAAACTCAACCATTAGAAGAGGCCACAACTCCCCACAGCCCTTCCAGCCCTTTTTTCAAATGGGAACTGCCCACCCAGAGCTCCTCCTGCCAAGATGGCTGGGTTTTATACCACGTTGCCCCACCTTGGGCTGAGCGGTTAAGGTTGCTACCTGATCCCAGGGCTGTCAGTTCTCAGGCAGACTGTGACACGTAATTGGGCTTGGCATGGAAACATGTGCAGAACCAATCAGATTTTCTCTCTTGGCATTAAAAACTAAGAAAAACAGTGTGAACCAGCAGGTTTGCAATGGTTTTGATGCTAAGGAGAGGTTAGGAAAATCACAAAGGACCATGAGCAAGTTGAAAGCGTGAGGCAATTAAAAGGAGTTCACTTTGAGAAGGGCGGGGCGGAGTGTGCGTAGAGACAGAGATGCCTTGAGAGAGAACGCATGTGTCCTGAGAGACAAACGAAAGAGCTGTCTCGGTTCCTTATAATTTTTTCAGCTTCAGACCCCAGTCCTGTGTTTTCTTACAATAATCTCCATTGCCTTGAGCTAAGCTGAGTGTTCTCTTGTCCTTGACTGTTCTCTTGTCAAGAAAACCTAATCAGAGCCACCCTTAAGGGCTCTGCTAACCTGAGAGTCTGTGGCTCTACAGATCAAGTTTAAGGATTTACCTCTGCGATATGACCCACCCCTGCCCCATGCTGTGGACAGATAACACACTACGGACAAATAACAGATGTATTAAGAATCAATTTCTAAGACTATTTACTCTCCTTTTACTTATGCAACAAAGGTAGTCATATAATTTAAAAGGCATAAACACGCAAGTATCTTAAGATCTAATTTTATCTCATTATCACATCCTCAAAAAGAAAAAAAAAATACCTGTAAGTAAAGCTACTTGCTTTCTTACATACATCTGTCAGGCTTAATCAGACAAATCCCACTTAAGCGGTAGAAAACTATTCAGATGTTATCATCACTCCCGTGAACCTGAAAAATATTTAACTTGTCGATTAAGAATTTACCACTACAAATGAATGTAAAACTGTCTATCAGTCGTGGTGTAATTGTTCTGGAAATGTAAGTTTTAGGTTGCTGTGATAATGAATGACCTTTGTGATATTTAAGGCTGCCCTCCTACATCCATGGTTTTGAGGAGTTGCTGTACGGGCTCCCAAGAGAAGAAAAGAAAGATGCATGTTATAACCCTTCCTAAGGTCACTGACTTGTCTTTTTAAAGCAACTGTTGTTGAAGTGAGGTGACAAAGAACTTCAGGGTATAGCTGCCCTAGGGAAGGAGGTTGAGGAAGTGTAAAGAAAATTTGTTTGGGGGGAAGGTTGCCAACTATGATGGCATCTCCCTGGCACCAGCCAAACAGTCTGAAACCTGTCTCTGAGCAGTCACATAGATTGGGGGACACACAGAGATGAAACAGCTGGGTAATTGACTGAACTTTCCACTTTGCAGCCAAGTATTTCGCCGTCATGGAGATTAAGACTTCACTGATCTCACTGGAAAATTGTTCAAGCCTTTGCTATACTCTGTTTTCATAGACACTAGTTTAGCATTCCCCAGGAAAATAATCCACACCTGCTCAGTTATTTCAAAAACAACAGAAAGGGCATTTATTACAAATCAGTGAAACAAACAATTGTTTCCCCAGCCTCCACTTTTTGCTAGAATTTCAAAGATTTCCTTTGTCAGAAAAAGATATTTTAGCAATTTCAAGTGATAAATTAACAAGAAAAACTGTCAGAGAGCATGTGCAAGTTGTATTGTTCTCTTTTTAAATTTATTTTTTAAGATACAGTAAAATATAGTGAAATTTACTCTTTTCGGTGTACAGTTCTATGGGTTTGGACAACTGCATAGTATTGTGTATCGGTCTCCACAGTCTATATGGGAGAGGTCTGTCATCCTCCAGGGTCCCTCTGTAGTCAGCCCTTTCCTCCAACCCTACCCCTGGCAACTACTGATCTGTCCTCTGTCTCTATAGTTTGGCCTTTTCCAGAGTGTTGTATAAATGAAAGCATACAATGTATAGCCTTTAGTTAATTAATTATTCATTCAACTTATTAACTTACTTTTGCTAAAGTTTTCATGGTTATAAGGTTCTGTGCCGAGAGAAGAAAGGCAAGGAAAATATTTTCAGCTGAAGAATCTCAGTAGGCAAGAATGAGGAAGTGGGAAGTTGCCGTGCTCATCTGCAGAATTATTTTCATCTGTGCAAAGAATGCACCTTAAAGGTGGTGAGAATGGATTGCAAAGATTTACGCACACAAACTTAGCCTCTGCGCAGCAGTCAGGGAAGAACCTCTACAGTTAACCCTTGGCTCACTTTAACCGATGTTGAGATCTGACCCAGGGCTGGGTCATTAACATGTGTAATTAACTCCCGTTTAGTTATGAGGGCATTTGTGATGCATGCAGCCTCAGGCTTGTGGAAAAAAGTGCAAATTAACTGTGTCGTGCTCCATAGCGGCCCCCTTTATCAGCACAGCAGCTGGATTCGCCCCCCATTCAGTCTGCTTTCCCTCATTACGATAATTGCCTTCTGAACAATGGCAAGTGTCAGCTCGGTCCTCCTTACTAGCTGAACAGGATTTGTTTGTACAAGTAAACCTGCTGGTAGGGGGGCAGCTGGCAAGGCTAATATTTGGGTCTTGAGACTGATATTAGCATTTAAAAATCAGGTTAGATTTGGTGTAGTAGAGATTCTCGGACAGATCAGCAAGCATCAGCCTCTAGGTTGTGTGTATCCACTTGCGCATGATTACCCTCAGTTTTCAGATGAGAAAGTGAGTGTCCCAAGGACCCCCTTCCCGCTTCTCTGCCCTGTCCCCTGTCCCCTGTCCCCACATGTTTTCTCCACATTTGTAGGCTCTGGGTGGCTTTGCCTTACAGGAGCGTTGATAGACAGACCCTATGAAATGGCCGCCATGGTGGCCAGCTTCTATAAAATGGTCACATGACAGTCAGCTTCACAGGAGTCACACATTATGTTTTGCCAAAGTCCAGGAAGCCTCCTTAGAGATTCAAAACCACCTTGTGAAGCAGACTAAGGGCAGGGGAGCCAAGTTGCTTGAGCTCCTTGAAGCCCCCTTAAAATGGCCATTCTCCCAGCCTCTCCAACGGCTGTTTGCAAGGATGTTTAGGAAAAATTGCTGAGCCCTTCACCTTCTACACAAACAAGGGCATGGCCTCAACTCAGACTCTGCAGAGGAGACTTGGATGTCTCAGGACTCAGGCCAGTGAGTGAGCACCCACCTGTGCGGCTGCCTGGGAGGGGCTCTCCTGAAGCCCCAGCAGCGGCTGAATCGCCCATTAGTCCCGCTGCAAGGAGTTACTTCACTAAGCTTCTCTGTGTGTGTGTGTGTGTTTTGCTGGGGAACAAAACCATAGACATCTCAAACAACTTGGTAACACAGATCCTTGAAATGAACACAAACCCACAGATCATACCCTTGGGGGAGTGGCAGAAGCAACCTGGGAGGAGACGACACACACAGGCTCTGGAGTCAGATAACCATGGACTCCGATTCCCATCTTTACTTACTCTGTGTGACGTTGAGCAAGTTCCTTAACTTCCATGAGCCTCAGTTTCTCCATCTGTAAAATGGAGAATAACATTATCACCATCATAGGATTATTATGATAAATAAGATCATGCCACTAAAGTGGATCCATGGAAGACAGTTTGACCCCAAAATACATGCTCTACTCAGGTACATAGACTTTTGTATGTGTGGGTAATAAATATGGGTTTGTGTGTGTGGGCCATGTATTTCTACTACAGTGAGTTCTGCTGAGAAAGAAATCCATTTAAAGTTTTTCAGTTCTGAGGGCCCTGGGACAGAGCCAGTAGGTTGAGTGTGGGCATGAAGGCCTTTAAGGAACCGTTATTAATTATTTAGAGTACAAGTAGGCTTCTTGGCTTAACTGGAGATTCCTCCTGCTGGAGCTGAAAGGTGGTCTTTTCCAGCGTTGTGATTAAGTGGTTCCTACCAAACCTCAGGCAGCAAGTGGAGAGTTATCTGGACTGAGTATAAAGTCCTGGTTACGGTGGGATGACATGCCATACTGCCAGACAGCTATTGTCCAGTAGGTCTATTTGTTGGGAGTCAAGGGAGAATGACAACCCAGAGAACCACCTTTTCTGTGGGTTCATGTGGGTAACATGGTTATCGGACACCTTGGGGCACCTCATGTCCTACTGAGACACGGTGCTCCAGTAATATAGCAACAAACAACATATGCCTCTCCTCTAAACCACGCCGTTCCCTCCCAGAACCTGAACTGTGGGCTTTCAACACTTCTTCAAAAGAAACCTGCCAGATGTTCATTTAGAAAACAACATCAAAACATTCCCCAAGTAATATGTGTTTACTGTAGAAAAAATGGGGAAAAAGTGCTTAAGGAAGGAAATAAAGTAGTCACCTACAAGCCCCCTTCCTCTCTCCCATGAGATAACCATTAACATTTCAATGTGTACCACTTCGGGATCTTTCAAATGTAAGCACACACACACACACACACACTCACAACACATGCACAGACATGCATATGTTTATTTATAGAAATGGGATTGCTCAGCACACTTTTGTAACTTGAATTCTTCACGTGCTATCTCATGAATGTTTTCAAAGTTATGAAATCTCTGAGGTAACTGTGTCTTTATAATAAGGGGGAGTTCACTCCAACCTTAGACATTTAAGTGTCCTTACAAACTGTGGCCCTCCACAGAGGCCTGGCCCCTGGGTGTACCCTTGGGTATATTGTGAATTCAGGGGGCTTGAGTTGGCTATGGGAACCCTATGTGCAAGAAATCACCTTTCACTAGAGCCTAAATAAGAAGGAGAGTACTGTGGCTTTTTCGTAATAGTGAACCGGAATAACGGATGCCACCTGACATCTCAGCCAGCAGGGACCCTTTGCGGATTGTGTACATTTGCAATCCAAATAAGGCATCAAAACCTGAGCAGAGAATGGGCAGCAGATACTGTGAGGCTGGGAAAGGCTTCCTTGTCACTTTTTTGGCAACGGAACTGGTCTTCCCATCATCTTCTTTCTCCCATCGTCCAATAAACCTGCACTGTATTTCCCTCTGTGGGCTTACGGCTGCCAGACTTCCAGCCTGTGGGTATGAGACTTCAGCACCAGCAACCTCTATATTCCTCTGTTCTTAAGAGCTTTCATGCTGGCTCAGATCAGTGAGTCTAAGTATCTTGATCTGATGGTACCTAATCCTTGAGGCTTGGGAGAAAAGGGTTTTGATGTCATTTGAAAATGATATTAATGGAATTAACCATAATTTATTATTAATCAGCCAAAGGTAGAGATTTCAAAAGTTGTTACTCCCAAGTAAGGGTGGACTGTTTCTGAGATGTAGGCTATTTGCCTGGCTCCTGCTAGGGTTCCTCCAACATCCTGGGTGGCCGGGCAGGTACCGGGTCACAGCCAGGCCCACAGTGGGCATTCGTGTTCTCTAGTGGCACCTCGTTCTGTTCTCAGAAATCTTGATGGCAAGTGATACTCACTAGAACAGATGAGGCATGGTGGGGGGAAAGACAGACTGAGGAGTTTCATGTACTCAAAGCACAGTGGGGACAGTGGTGCCTGTGGGCCCGGGTGGCCTCCGGTGCCGTGGAATGCTCAGGTTGCCTCACTCATCCCTGCTGCTCTCTGAAGGCTGGCTTCATCTCTACATGAGAACGTTTCTGTCGCTTCTACCAGAAAGGCCCCCAGGGGCCGGGGTTGGGGCTGTGTCTCTGACTGGCCTGTTTTGGCTTGCGGGCCCCTGGGGAGAGGGAGCGGAAATGGGGACGGCAGCCCCTCCACGGATGGAATGCAGGCGACGTGCATCCGAAGGCAGGGAGCATGCCCCTCAGAAGTGGGTAGACTGAAAAGCCAGATACACTCAACCCTTCCCGCCCACTTTTATTTTGTAGTTCTTCTAGGCATGGGCCATCGTCACACTGGCCTCTGCTCACTCCCTATTTCCTCTGAACACCTCTGGTCACTTTCCTTTGTTTACACTGGTTCCCAGGCACAAATGCCCCCTCCCCGCTCTACTTGTCCAAATCCTGCCCACTACCCCGAGAGCCAGATCTCATCAGAAAGTTCCTCCCGCCTCGTCCAGCCTCTGAATCTCCTTCCCTTAAACTTTTAACAATAATCTGTCTGGTGTTCTTTCTGCTCCCAGGTTTCTTGAGTTGAACCTTATTTCTTCACCCCTCCCTGCCCCTTCCAGGGAGAGTTGACCCTCCTTCTATCTCCGCCTCCTCATTTCCCACAGACAAGTTTAGCCCGTTTCGCTCTGGCTTCTATGTCTCTCTCTTTACCCGACTGTTTTTGCTAGACTCGCCCGGGAATCCACACTACCCAATGGCCACGCTCAGTTTGTACCTTACTTGACCTTCGGAGTAGTTGACTCAGCTGACAGCTATTTCATCTTTAAACCCCCCCTCCATTGGATTTCATGACACCTTGCTCTCCTTCCCTCTTCTCAGTTTAGATACTCCTCCTGTCTTTTTTTTTCTTCAAAAAAAGATTCCTTGCTTCTACTCAGCCAAGGCTCCTGCCTTCTTTCCGTTCACAGTCTCTCGCTGCGAAATCTTAATCACTTCTACAGTTTTATAGACCAGAACGTGCCACCAGCTCTCACTTTTATACTTCACCTAGCTCTTCCGGACTCCAGACATATATATCCTGCTGTCCATTCGACTTATATGTCTCATAGACATCTCGAAGTTAATGGCTCTAAAAACAGCTACCCCCCACCCCAAACTGGCTTCTTCTCCAGGCTTCCCCATTTGAGTAAATGGCACCTCCATATACCCAGTCACTTGTGCCACAGTCAGGCTTGATGCTTTCCTCTCCTGTGCTGCCCGTATGCGTCACTACATCACAGCTCTAACACATCGATCATGTTCATGTATTTCTGTTTTTGGCCACTCTCACCTCCTCCTGCACCACCCCTCCCTGGTATCTGGACTACTAACCTCTTAACTCATCTGTTTCCTTCTTAGTCACCCTTCCCCAACACTTTCCCACCCACCAACCAAGGACTTTTTAATGTTATGCCCCTGCTTCAATACTTCAATAGTGAGGTATTACACTGAGAAAAAAATCCAAAATCCAAAATCTAAACCCCGTCCTATGCAGACCTGATTGGACGCCGGCTTCCTTATCAAGCTTTATTTGCATACCAGCCTCCTGCTGACATCTGTCACCCATCACATTGACAATCTGTGTGTTCCTTAAGTCTCTGAGCTCCTTCCATCTCAGGACCTTTCACCTGCCCACAGTTCCTCTTTCTGGAACTTTCTTTTCCTCACTCTTTGCCTGTCTCCTGCAGGTCACAGCTTAAGTCACTCCTAAGAGTGACATAAGCCTTCTAGACTTCCCCAAACTAAATAGATACTATGTTACTCTATCACAGCGCTTATACTTCCTTACGTGACATTTATTACAATTTTTATTATATGTTGCGTGTGTGATTGTTTGTGCCCCATTTAAATGCGCTGTTTCGGGAGGTCAGGAGCTCTGCGTTGTTCACCACTATTTCCCCAGGAACAGGGTGTGTGCTCTTAAAAAAGTATTGAACGAAGGCATGAATGAATAAATGTAACTAGATTTTAATGTCCCCCAAAGGACAGAGTGGTTTCTCATTCTTTTCACTCTCAGGCAGAAACGTAATAAATACTTGTTGACCTCAATACAATATTGTGGGGGGAAAAGCTAGAACACCACTCACAACAAGGAAGAAAATCACAGCATTATAAATCCAGTGATAGAATAAAGTCAGGTACTCTAAAATAATTAGTTTCAGCAAATAAGGGACAGGATTACACCCACAGGACCCCTGAATCTGTGAAATAGTAATGTGCTTAATAAGTAAGTTTGTTATATTTTGTTGAAATAGCAGCTGAATTAGATGTACACATCTGGATCTTTGGCACTTTTTGTAGATGTTTTGTAGACAAAAACATCTGGATTATTGGCCGAGTCTTTCAACATAACTAATGTGTTTTGGAGTTGTGTAAACAGTCACAGATTATTCTGAAATTATATTTCTTGGGAAGTGGCCACATAAATAGATGGAGAAGGAGATTTTAGTTTCAGAAAGATGATGGGCTAAGAAATTTGAAATCTCTCCTGCTGCAAACACCTAGAAATTCTGAGTACATAAACCCTTAAAAATTTCAGAGCTGAGATCATGAGTATCTGAAATGAGGTGGAGACAGAAAATCACAGTAACGTGTCCTTGAACTGGCCTGGGAGTTTATATGTGGCTCCAGTAAAATGAGGGACTTAGGTTTTCACACCCATTTGAAGGCAGAGACAAGATCTTGGATTCTGGGAAGTATAAATCAGGACTTTTGAAGGGCTGAACTCTCAGTGGAAAGAGGGATTAAGAGAAATCTGTCTTTTGGCACAGCAACAAGACAAAGAAACTGTTTTAGCTTGGGTTTAGGGAAACAATCCCCCTAGAGAAAATTAAACCTTGGGCTTGCCCTTGGGTTTTGGGTCCAAAACATGTCTTTCATCCATGCAAAAAACATACAAATATCTGTGTGGCTCAGGAAACTCCTAGAAGAGAAGGAAACATAACAATGTGTCCCACAGTGGATACCGCTGGAATGCCTGCGATCCTGAATCACCATGAAGACAACACAAGCCTCACTGTATTTTCTCAGAAAATAAGCCGTACTAAAGATGAGCTCATGAGTTTAAAAAATTAGAAAACATAAAGTGCAATAATTCACTGTGAGCAAGAGTCAGCAGACACAACAAACAATAAGATTCAAGTCCCATGAACTTGAAATAATAGAAGCTAAACCAGAGAGGGGAGAAGTATGCTAAAAATGTTTTAAAACATAACAGAAGGAATCAAACTCTGGAGGAAAGATCAAGACACTATAAATAAAGAAGGAAGGGCTTGAAAACTAAAAAAAGAAACCCTCTAGAAATGAGAAATGTACTCATTGGGTGAGAAACTTGATGGATGGATTATGCAACACATCAGCACACTTGAGGAGAGAATTATTTAACTAAAGATTAGAGAATATTACCTAAATTACAGAAGAGAGAGAAGACAGAATTTATGAAAGAGAGTTTAAGATAATGAAAATGTATAATACAAATCTAATAAGAGTTATAGAAGGGCAAAATAGAGAGAAAGAATCAGATAAAATATTTGAAGGAAAACAAATGATAATTCTGAACTGATTAAAGACACGGACCCTCAAATGGAACAATTGTTAGGAATCCCAAGTTGGGTAAGTATTAAAAAAAATCCACACGTAGAAATTTCTTAGTGAAACTATTTAAACACTAAGTGATAAGGGACAATGTGCAAAGTGACTGGGAAAGAGACACCATATACAAAGTATCAATGATTAGAATGACAGCAAATTTCCCATTTCTAACAGTAGAGATCAGAAGATAATAGAATATCTTTTTAGAGTTATATGACTCAAGAGTGAGGGAAAAATGAAGGCAGTTTTAGTTAACAAATAACTTAGAGAATTTGCCAGTCATAGACCTTCATTAAAAGAATTAACAAAAAATTGCCCTGGCCAGGTGACTCAGTTGGTTGGAACATCATCCCATACACCGAAGGGTTGTGGGTTCAATCCCTGGTCAGGGCGCATATGGGAGGCAACTAATGTTTCTCTCTCTCCCTTCCTTTCTTTCTAACTTCAATAAGCATATCCTCGAGTGATGATTAAAAGAAGAAGAAGAAGAATTACCAAAAAATGTATTCAAGTAAGAAGGAAATTGAACTCTGATGGGAGGAAGTAGGACACAAGAAGCCATGTTGAGAAAATAAATCAGAAAATATGTGGGCAGGGCTAAACAAACATTGACTGTGAAAAGAACAACAATAATGACTTATTTGGGGACTTTAACAACAAGAAGTGAAATAGTAGAACACAGTAATGGGTAAGACAGGATAAGGAGACAAGAGTTAAGGGATTTAAAGACTCTTACATTATTCACTGGGGGTTAAAACGATAACTTAATTTTAGATCTTGTTAGATCAATACGACTGTTGAGATTTTAAGAGTAAATGCCAGCATAGTACAATTAGATATGTAACTTCTTAGCCATTGTTGCAGAAGAAAGAGAACAATGAAAATCTGATTAATTCAAGAGAAGACAAGCAAAGAGAATAAGAAATATAGGAAAATCATGGTAAATATAAAATATAAAATATAATGAAAATAAATCCAAATAGATCACTAATCACAATACATTTAAACAGATTAAATTACCTTTTTTTCCCATTATTTTGGAATGATGGTTTAAGCCCATCATTTTTATTTCTTTTAAATTAGGTCTGCTGAGGCATAAATTACATGCAACAAATTAATGAACTTGTTAGTATACACACTGATGAATTTCAAATGTTTCCTGTTGTGTAACCACCAAGTCACAAAACAGAATATAACCATCGCCTCTAAAATGTCTTTTTTGTCCCCATTTAGTCAACCCTCTCCTACCACCCTATCCATCCCTAATAACTAGTGATCTATTTGTAGTAACTGTAGTTTGATTTTTCTAGAATTTTATATAAATAGAATTGCATAGTATAAACTGCCCCTTTTTGGGGATCTGCCTTCTTTCAGTTAGCATGATGCTTTCTTAAATTCATCCATGTTGTTGTGTGCATCAGTAGTTTATTCCTTTTTTATTGGTGAGAGGTATCACATTTTTTTTATTCATTTACCAGTTGATGAACAATTCTATTTTTCCAGTTTTTAGCTTCTAAGAGTAAAGCTACAGTGAACATTATAAAAAGTCTTTGTGTGGATGTGTGTTTTCATTTCTAGTGGGCTAACATCTAGGAATGATATTCCTGGGTTGCATAGTAAATTTATATTTAACTTACAATAAACTGCCACACTATTTTCCAAAGTGGTTGCACCATTCTAAATTTCATCAGTGGTGTCTGAGAGTTCCAATTGTCCCAGGGCTTCACCTACACTTGGTGATCTCCCGTGACAAATTATCACAAATTTAGTGGCTTAGGCAACACAAATTTATTAGATTAGAAGTCTCACTGGAGGCTCTAAGGGAGGATCTATTGATTTGCTGTAAGCAAATTCCTCCATCTTCAGAGCTGTCAATGGTGCATCGGTCCTTGTCACATTACATCTGTTACTCATCTTCCATCATTATGGAAAAGGTTCTCCATTTTTAGAGACTAATGTGACTACATTGGGCCCACCCAGAAAACCTAGGATAATATTCCCATCTTAACATCTGAACCCTTAGTTGTACTTGCAAAGCCCCTTTTGCCGTGTAAGGTAACATGATCACAGGTTCCAAGGATTAGAACACGGACATTTGGGGGGAGGGGGCGGCAATTAGTCTGTCTACTGCAGTGTGCTCAGTGTTTTTAAATTCAGCCATTCTAGTGGGCATGTCATTAATGGTATCTCATTCTGGTTTTAATTCGCTTTTCCCTGGTGACTAATGATGTTGAGCATATTTTCATTTGCTTATTTGCCATTTTATATATTCTTTCATGAGGTGTCTATTCAAATTGTTTTCTATATTTTATTGGCTTTTTATCTTTTGTTAATGAGTGGTAAGTGTTCTTTACATATTCTGAATGTAAGCCCAGAAAAAAATAAATGTTTTAGAAATATTTTTCCTAGTCTGTGTCTTCCCTTTTAATTTTTTAATGCTTTTTTTGCAAAGCAAAAGTTTTTAATTTTTTAAAAAAGATTTTATTGTATTTTTTTTTATTTTTAGGCAGAGGGGAGGAGAGTGAGAAAGACAGGGAGAGAAACATCAGTGTGTGGTTGCCTCTTGTGCACCCCCTACTGGGGACCTGGCTGGCACCCCAGGCATGTGCCCTGACTGGGGAATCAAGCCAGCAACCCTTTGATTCGCTGACCAACACTCAGTCCACTGAGACATACCAGCCAAGGCTAATTTTGAATTCCAATTGTTGAAGGATTTGTCAAATGGTTCTGCTTATTGTATTTTAACTAAGAAGACCTAGCCTAACCTAAGATTATTAACATTTCGCCTTATGTTGTTTTCTAGAAATTTTATAGTTTTGGGTGTACATTTCTGTCTGTGATCCATTTCAAGTTAATTTTTGTATAAGGTGTAAGGTAAGTTTCATTTTTTTGTATATGGATATCCAATTGTTCTAGCACTACTTGTTCAAAAAACTATCTTACGCCATTAGATTACTTTGGTAATTTTCTCTTAAAGTAATTGGTCTTATTCACATGGGACTATTTCCAGAGTCCCTATTTATTTCATTGATATATGTCTGTCCTTTGTCAGTACTACATGTGCTATTTGCTACACTTTCTCATGTGTTAATTATGCCAACTTGTTCTTTTTCAGAATTGTTATGGTTACTCTAGGTCCTTTGCATGTCTATATAAATGTTCAAGTCACCTAATAAATTTCTAAACAAAAAGTCTTCTGTGATTTTATTGGAATTGCCTTGAATGTATAACCAGATTCAGAAAGAACTGACATCTTAACAATATTGATCCCGGAACATAGTATATCTTTCCTTTATTTGGGTCATATTTATTTTCTCTTGGCAATGTTTTGCAGTTTTTGGTTCATTTCTCTTGAAAATGTTCTATTAAATCTCTCCCGAAGTACTTTGTACATTTTGATGCCACTATACATAGTACTGTTTATCAATTTTAATTTCCAGCAGTTAGTTCTTATATTTCATATGTTGACCTTTAATCCTGACACTTTGCTAAAATTATTATATCTAGCAGCTTTTTTTTTTGTAGATTCTTCAGGTTTTTCCACACAGAACATATTATCTATATTCATTTTATTTCTTTTTGTTGCTTAATTCCCTTGGCTAGATACCCCAATAAATATCAAATGAAAGCAGTAAGAGGGAACATTCTTCTCTTCTTCCCAATTTTAGTGGTAAATCACTGAGTCTTTCATCACTAAAGGTGATATTAGTTCCAGGTTTTCATACATGTCCTTTATCTGGTTGATAAAGTTTGTGTAGAGTAAGTCCTATTTATTTCTAGAAAATGTAGTAGAATTCACTAGTGAAGGCATCTGGGCCTGGAATTTTCTTTGTGAGAAGGTTTATAACTACAAATTTAATTAAAAACAAACAAATATTACACTACTCTGGTTATCTTTGTTTCTTAGTGTGCTTTGGAAAATTCTGTATTCCAAGGAATTTGTCTATTTTATTTAAGTTTTCTAATATATTGGCATAAAATTGTTCATAATATTGTCTTATTTTCCCCTTATTGCTGCTAGATCCGTAGTGATAGCTTCTCTTTATGACATTGGTAATTTGTCTTTCCTCCCTCCCTCTGATCAGTTTAGCTAAATACTTAACAGTTTATCAAATTTTTCAAATAACCAGCTTTTGGCTTCATTGATTTTCTTTGTTTTAATTTTTTTAATTTCTATTTCATTGATGCCTGCCATTACTTTTACTATTTTTCTTTTATTTACTTTGGGTTTAATTGGCTCCTGTTTGTTCTTTATTAAAGTGGACAGAGTTAACCGATATGAGACTTTTATTTTCTAATATAAGCATTTAATGCCATAAATTTCCCTCTAAACACTGCTTTGGCTGTATTCCATAAATTTTGTTCTGTTGTGTTTTCATTTTCATTTAGTTAAAAATATTTTTTAACTTATGGGTTATTTAAAAGAATGTTTTAAAATTTTTGAATATTCAGTAATGCTCCAAATGTATTTTTGTTATTGATTTCTGGTCATGTGAAGAAATATATTGTGTTTAGATAAGGTGATTTGTATGATTCTAATCCTTCTAAATTTATTGAGACTTGTGTTATGGCTCAGAATATCGTTTATCTTGGTAAATGACCTCTGTACCCTTTAGAAGAATGTGTAATCCTGTTATTGTTGGATAGATCAAAGTGATCAATTAATAATTTATAAATAATCAATTAGGCCAAGTTGGTCAATAGTGTTGTCAAGTGTCCTAGGTAATTACTGATATTCTATTTGTCCTAACAATTACTGAGAAAAGAATACTTGTCCATTTTTCCTTTCTCTTCTTCTCATTTTTGCTTCATGTATTTTGAAGCTCTGCTAATGGGTGCATTCATATTTAGTTTTACTATATTCTCATAATGAATGGACTTCTTTATCTCATCTAATCTCTGATAATATTTCTTTCACTGAAATCTACTCTGATAACACAGCTACTCCAGTTTTACTCTTTATTACTGTTTGCATAGAATATCTTTTTTGCCCTTTTATTTTTGATCTATCTGTGTCATTACACATAAAGTGGATCTTCTGTAGACAATATGTGATTTAGCCTTGCTTTTTTCCCCCAATATGACTATCTCAGACTTTTAACTGCAGTATTTAGACCATATACATTGAATATATTTAATTATATCATTAGATTTATCTCTTATCTGTTCCATCTTTTATTTTTTTAATATATTGTATAGATTATGCTACTACAGTTGTCCTAATTTTTCCCCCTTTACCCCTTCCCCTTGGCACCCCCCCTTTCCTCTGGAAATCCACCCCCCAACCCTTAGTTCATGTCCATGGGTCATGCATATACGTTCTTTGACAGCTCCATTTCATCTACTGCTCTTAACACCCCACTGTCTATTCTGTACCTGCCAATTTGTACTTCTTAATCCCTCCACCTTTTCCCCCATTCTCTGCCTTCCCCCTCCCAACTAATAACCCTCCAAATGATCTCCATATCTATGATTCTGTTTTGGTTCTGCTTGTTTACTTAGTTGTTTTTTAGATTCAGTTGTTGATAGTTGTGAATTTATTGCCATTTTAATGTTCATAGCTTTGATCTTCTTTTTCTTAAATTTTAAGTCCCTTTAACATTTCATATAATGATAGTGATGATGAACTCCTTTAGCTTTACCTTGTCTGGGAAGCACTATATCTACCTTTCAAATCTAAATGACAGCTTTGCTGGATAGAGTAGTCTAGGTTGTAGGCCCTTGCTTTTCATCACTTTGAATACTTCTAGCCAGTCCCTTCTAGCCTGTAAAGTTTCCTTTGAGAAATCAGCTGACAGTCTTATGGGGACTCCTTTGTAGGTAACTCTCTGCTTTTCTCTTGCCGCTTTTAAGATTCTCTCTTTATCTTTAACCTTTGGCATTTTAATTATGATGTGTCTCAGTATGTACCTCTTTGGGACCATCTTATTTGGGACTCTTCCTCCTTCCTGGATTTTTATGTCTATTTCCTTCACCAAATTAGGGAAGGTTTCTTTCATTGTTTTTTCAAATAAGCTTTTGATTTCTTGCTCTTTCTCTTCTCCTTCTAGCACCCCTATGATTCTAATGTTAGTATGTTTGAAGTTGTCCCAGAGGCTTCTGAGTCTATCCTTGTTTTTTTGAATTCTTTTTCTTCTTGCTATTCTGATCGAATGTTTTTTTGTTCTCCTTACGTTCCAAATCATTAATTTCACTCTCATCTTCATCCACTTCAGTTTTAGTTCCCTGTAAATTTTTCTTTATTTCCCCTAGTGTAACCTTCATTTCTGTCTGTGTTTTTTTTTTTTAATGCTGCTGGAGTACTCAGTGAGTTCCTTGAGCATCCAAATAACCAGTGTTTTGAATTCTGCATCTGATAGATTGCTTATCTCCATTTTGTTTAGTTCTTTTTCTAGAGTTTTCATTTGGGCATTATTTTTTTGTCTCCTCATTTTGGCAGCCTCCCTGTATTTGTTTCTATGTGTGAGGCAGAGTTGCTTTGAATCCATCTTAGTAGTGTGGCGTATTGTAGAAAAGTGCATCAGTAAGTTGTATGGGGCAGAGCCTTCAGTAATTGCCTAGAAGGGGCAACCCGTGTGAACCAGGTTGATAAAGTTTCAGATATGATGTCACCTCTCTGTGGTTCTGTGTGGGGGAGGGCTTGAAAAGGAAACAATAGCTGCAGCCTGGCCTCTGGAGTTTTGTCTGGGAGGATTTGTACCCCAGCACTCACCCTGATGCCAGATACTTCAGTTTATTCCTATATGCCACTGGTGTTATTTCAGCTGCTCTCCCAGTTCTGGAGCCCAGAGGGAGGGAGTCTGCGTAAGTCCTAAACCCATTACGGGCCCTTTAAGTGGCAATGCCTGAGAATCCCACAGTTTCTTCCACTGCCAACAACCTCCACTGGTTCTTACAGCCAGAAGTTATGGGGACTTATCTTCCTGTCACTAGAACCCAGCTGGGTGGTCTGGTCTGGGGCTGGGATCCCTCGCTCCTGAGGCATCCCTCACAATATTTATGTACTGCACATGGGTGTGGGACTGCCTGCCCCCTGTCTCCATCTCTGAGTATCTCTGCACATCTTCGCATCTCCACTCCTCCTACCTGTCTGGATGAATGTGACTTCTTTAACTCCTTGGATGTTGGACTCCCATACAGTTCAATTTTCTGACTCTTCTGGGTGATAATTTCACAATTTACATGTAATTTTTGCTCTGGTTGTGTGAGGAGTAAGGAGAGAGCCAGGTTTACCTACTCCTCCATCCTGACTGGAAGTCTCTGCTCCATCTTTTTTATGTTTCTTTTTTCTCTTTATTTGCCTTCTTGTGAATTAAGTATTTTTAATGATTGCATCTTATCTGCACTATTGACTTTTTATGTATGCTTCTCTTTTTAGTGGTTGATCTAGGGTTTATAATGTACATCATTAACTTATAAATGTCTATCTTCAAACAATGTTAAGTTACTTTACATGCGGGTAGGAACTTTACAATAGTACCCTCACATTTCCCCTTTCCATCCTTTATGCTATTGTCCTAACTTGTTCTTCATGTTATAAAACACATAATATATTGTTAATACTTTCCCTTTAATTAGTAAATTAATCAATAAAATAAATTTTAAAACTGGGAAAAAGCCCTTTATATTTACCCATTTATTTACCATTATGGCCCACTTTATTCCTTTTACATCCAAATTGCCATCTGGTATCATTTTCCTTCTGCCTAAAGAAGTTCCTTTAATACTTCTGCAGTGCAGGTGTTCTGGCAATGAATTCTGTCAGCTTTTGTTTGTCTCAAGTGAGAATAAGTATAACAAAAAATGAGAGTGATATAAGTAAATCCAAATATTTTACTAATGTGATACATTTTAATGTTCTTTTACCACCAATTACAATATAGAGGCTCAGACTGGATTTTTAAAATTCTGTTCTATGCTGTGTACAAGAAACATACTTAAAATATAATGACACAGAAATGTTCACAGTAAAGACAAATACTAATTAAATTGCTAAAGCTATATGAATAAGAAGATATACTTTAAAGCAAAAAGCACTATTAGAAATAGATTTGTTACTTAATGATCAAAGAAAAATTCAGCACAAGACATAATTCTGAACTTTTAAGTACTTAATGACATAGCCTAAAATCATATAAATACAAAATGGACAGAATTATAAGGAGACATTCACAAGTAGTTGATAGATAAAATAGAAAAAATTAAAATGAAATAAGGATTTATATAGTATAATTAAAAAGAAGATACACTGGAGATACCTATATCTGTATATAGAGAGAACCTCACACACAACAATTAGAAAATATGCATTCTTTCATTCACACAGATAATTTTTAGAAACAGAAAAAATCTCAAAAATATTAAACATTTAATAAACTATAGTTCATGTTCTCTACATCAAAAAAAGAAAGAAAAGAAATTAAATACCATAAGAAAATAATTAAATAGAAACCCACATTGATAAATTTTAAAACCTACTTTTAAGTAATTCATGGTAAAAAAGAATTATAATAAAATTAGAAAACTAAATTAAGCAAACTTGTGGGGTATAACTAAAACAGTTTAAAAATGAAATCCACACCTTTAAATGAATATAATACAAATTAAGAAATATAGTTATTATGAAAAAGAGCAATGTATTAAACAGAAAGAATTACTAAGAAAGGAAATAATCAAGATGACATAAATTAACAAGGATAGAGTGGAAAATATTAATAAATCTAATAACTGGTTTTTCAAAAAAAAATAAATAAAGAAACCCTAGTAGAATAAATACATCTCAAGCATGTTTTAGCTAGGAAAAAAGAAGAGTTCATATCCATATGGCTGACATTTTAGAATTTTTAAGCAAATCCTTATGAACAAAAATATGACAATTGAGATTATTTAATCAATTTCCCAGAAAAACATAACTTACAAAAATTTACTCTGTAATAGAAAGCCTAACTAGTCTACAACCCATAAAAAAATGAATTTGAAGTTGAATAGCAGCTTCCTTTACACCAGCAAAATCTGATGAGCTGTACCAACACTCTGAGGGACAAATACTTTCTATTTCATGCCAGTTGTTCATAGACTATAGGAAAAAAGGAAAAGACCCCCTCTACTCATTTTATAAGATTAATATACTCTTTATCCTGAAACTCAGAAAAGAGTAAGATTAAAAAAGAAATCATTGAACAATCTCACTTATGAATATTGATAAAAAATTCTAAATAAAACATTAGCAAAAATAAGCCCAGAAATACATGAAATACATTATCACTAAATGTTGGAATTTTCCAAAAATACAAGAGTAACTCACCATATTAACACATTAAGGAGAAGATAATGCCATTATTTACATAGATGCTGAAAATAAAATTTTGTGTAATTCAAAATCCATTTGTAATGAAAAGCCTTAAACTAGATTTCCTTAACCTAATCACCTATGAAAAATCTACAGTAAACATTATACTTACTGATAAAACATTGGAAGCATTCCTTCTTAAATCAGTACTAAGATAAGGACATTCGCAATTACAAATTCTATTGTAGAAATAAGAAAAAGAACTATGTTGATGAAAAAACAAATATACAATTAGATAAGCTAACTAAAGTGCAGATAAAGTAATGGGAGAATTCAGCAAGTTATGCTAGATATATGATCAATGTACAAAACCTAATGGTTCTACTATACACCAGCAATAAATTAGTAAATGCAATTACAGATACAAAAAAAAAAACCCAATAGAATATAATATGACAAAAATATGATAGGTTTTTATGAAAATTATAAATTTTATCAAGTCATCAAACAACACCTAAATAAGTGAAGAGATATCTTCTTGATGGAAAGGCTCAATGTTGTAAAATTCATAATTCTCCTAAATTTATAAATGCAATGCAATTCTACTCCTGACTGAGAATTTTCCAAATGGATACTAAAATCATTATGGTAGAGGAGGAAAGGCCAAGAATGGCAAAGGTAGTCGTATGGAAGACTAATGGTGGGGAGGTACGGGGAGGTTATAGTAGATACTGACTTATTATAAAGCTATGATGATAAAGACAGTAGGACTGGTAACAGGCAAAGATGCACAGACCAGTTGGACAGATTATCAGTTCAGAAACAGATCCCATATTTAGTAATTAGGCTTTTGACAGAGGTCTCTTTAGCAATCAACAGAGAAGACATTGACTATTCAATAATTAGTGTTGGGACAATTGGCAGGCTCTCTCTAGGAAAAAAAATGTTATCCTACTTTAGTTACAAATTTCAGACTTGTCTGAAAAGCTGTAAAACTTAGAAAAAATATAGCAGGATACCTGTATAACATTAGGGTAGGTAAGCTGTTCTCAAGAAACAAAAACAACAAATGACAAAGGACAGGTTTGATCATTTGATTAGATTAGTGTCCATCCTGCATTGCAGAAGATGTCATAGAGAAAATAGAAGTCCAGTGTGCTATCCATTGTGCAATGGAGCCACCTGATATCACAGAGAAAATAAAAAGACAAGCCACGGAGAGGGCGAGTATAATTGCAATCCCTGTAAGTGACATAGGATTAATCATTAAATGAATAAAATTAAGACAAACACCCCCACAGAAAACAGAGCGAAGGATGTGAATGGACAACACCAGAGAGGAAATCAAAGAGACCAACATGGAGACCTGGGAAATAAAAATTAAAATAGCAACAAGCCCTGGTTGGGTAGCTCAGTTGGTCAGAGCATTGTCCTGATATACCAACGCTGTGGGTTCAATCTCCTGTCAGGGACATTCAAGAAGCAACCAATGAATGCATGAATAAGTGGAACAACAAATCCTTGATTCATTCATTCTCTCTCTCTCTCTCTCTCTCCCCTCCTTCCCCTCTCTCTTTGAAATCAATCAATAAACAAATTTTTAAAATGGCAACAAGTATACTGTTCAGAAAGGCAAAATTTAGATGTCTTATATAAGAACTTACAAGAATGGACATTGTGATCCCTGCTGGTGAGACTATGTGTTAATACAGCCTCAGAGGGAAGTGGGGTACACATGAGTTTGAAGTTGTGTGTACACTATGGCTTGGCAATTCCCAAAGGAGCAGTCAACCCCCTGTGTAAGAGTCATTGCACCAGGGATAATATCACACACTGTTTAACCTGAAGCACATGATCTGTCTAAATTGCCAACCTTGCTACCTGCCCCCAAATATACAATTCATATCCCTTCTTCTTCCTTAAACGTTCCCCTTAGGACTTAGACCATTGCCATAGTTTATTTTTCATACGTACTCTATTTCACATATATTACAGTATGTACTTAACTCATTTACCTTTTAAAAAAATATTTTTTAAATTTATTTTTAAAGAGAGGGGAGGGAGGGAAAAAGAGAAAGAGAGAAATATCCAAGTGTGGTTGCCTCTCAGGTGACCCCCTACTGGGGACCTGGTCCACAACACAGACACATACCCTGACTGGGGAATCAAACCAGTGACCCTTTGATTGGCAGGCCGGCCCTCAATCCACTGAGCTACACCAGTGAGGGCTCATTTATCTTTTTTATTGTCTGTCTTGTGAGGGTAGGGGTTCTATATCTCTGTCATTTTTTTTTCAATCCTACCACCCCCATATCTAAAAACAGTGCATGGTTTATTGTAGGCACCCTATAACTATCTACAAAAAAAATTAATAATAATAATAATAATAAGTGAAATCACAAATACATAAGACCGAGTAAAAAAAGCAGAATACAAAAGGGTGTGGATACCATTCACGTGTTCTAAAACGCATAAGAATACAAAGTTTATGACTACCCGACGGATATATTGTAAAAAAAAAAATTAAATAAAACATGGCAGTTCACTTCAAGACAGTAGCTGTCCCTGGAAAGAGTGCGGGACGTTTTAGTGTGGGGTTTTAGTCAGGTCAATAACATTTTATTTCTCAGATTGATGGATGTGATATAAATTTGGCAAAAGGTTAATGTCTATTATCTCAGGTGTTTGAAATATTTTATAGTTTTTAAACAGTTGCAGGTAAACAAGGAAAGAAGAGAAAGAGTGTCAAATTATGTCCTTAGATTAAGGCTGTTTCTCTGGCTCTGACGCCAGGGCCACCTGGGCATGTGGAATTCTTTGAGTTAACCCTGCTGCCCTTAAGGTCACCGACACCGCTCTAGGCAATCATGCACAGGTGTTTCTGGTTCTATTGATGTTGGAAGATCTAATTCTGCTGTTTTATTTAATCAGGGCTCTCTCTTTTCCTGAGACCAGAGGGCATCAACTCCTGGAAATGAGCCCTTGCTCACGGTCGACCACAACGACGAGTGCGTGTGAGCAGACACAGGCGCCTCGTCCATCAGATGAAACTAACTCCAAAGCTGGAGCAAACATAGACATTTATTAACACAGATAAGTTTTTATTGAATTAAGAGGGAGCACTTAGAAGGAAGACTCTAGGAGTAAAAGGATTAAGTCATTTTGAAATGTTTTCCTTCTGTCAAGTAAGACAGTGAAACATCAGTGTGGTCCTCTGATTCTGACTCTCTGGAGCCGTGCTGAATGTGGCGTCTGAAAGTGGAGGAAGCGCGCACAGGCCAAGAGAAGCGTCTGTTAGTAGGAGCCTAGCACAACCTATCTAAAGGACATTGCTGTGAGCGGAGTACAGAGAATGCACTACTCTGATAACGAAAGGAGGTGATGTGGAAGGTACCATGTCTTTTTTATTATTAAAAGTGCAATTTTTAAAACAAAGTGTCAATATACTCTCCTTCCCTGATGAGTTGCTCTTACTAAGGGTTAAATAAATGATCTCACTTATATGTGGTATCTAATCAACAAAATAAACTGAAGAACAAAATAGAAACAGAGGCAGGGCCACACGGAACAGACTGACAGCTGTCAGAGCAGAGGGGGGACCGGATGAAAGAAGGTGAAGGGATTAGCCTAAGAACATACACGCGCAACCCATGGACACAAACAACAGTGTCAGGGTTGCTGGTGCAGGGGTGGGTGGGTGGGGCGGCAGAGGGCTGGGTAGAGGTAGGCAAAGGGGGAAACATGGAGACAGCTGTAACAGTGTTAACAATAAAAATAAAGTTAAAAAAAAAGTCCACTATCTTCATCACAACACTACAGCTCTATAGTGGTCATAATTATCCTCATTGTGCCGATAAGGATGTGGAGCTCCAGGGAGGTTAAATGACGCTGGGGGGAAGTGTTGGGGTGTTCTCCAAGGGTGTTCTCCACTATCTTCACCTCTTTCCACTGCTTCTGCTTCTCGCCTTCTCTCTCCCTCCCAGTCCCCTACTGCCCCCCGCACTCACTTGAGACTCCCTCTAAAATGCCCAAGCATCTTTGGCTCTCATGAACATGAAATTGTGTATGAGAGATTGGTGAATGTGAGGATATCTGTACAAACTGCTATTTCTATGACTGTATTTCTCTTCTCCAAGATTTCTAATTGCTTCTTTTTCCTATCTTTTCTTGTTACATTGCTTCCTAGTTTTGTTGCACAAAGTCTTATTGATATTTTTGGTGGCCTTCAGGGGCTTAAACATGCTCCTTTGAAATTCATTTTGAGGTTGCCTCTATTGTTACCTAACTTTGCCAAGAGTAGGGGTCTCTGTTGATTATCGAGCTTGTAGGAGCACTTCTTAGACCTACCTGCTCCCCGTCCTTTATAAAGGACTTTGGTCGGCAGGGCTGCCTGGATCGGGAAGCCCCCGAGTTCTCTCCTCCTGGTTTTGTCTTTGCCTTCCTCACCCGCCTGATATGGCTTGTTGGGGTTCGGTCCCTTGCGGACAGATTCACCCAGGGGAAGCCTTTCTCTGCTGCTCCCAGCTGTGAGGACGAGCTGTGATCTCAGCCACCCTCTGCCCTCCCTGCCTCACGCTCGCAGGCTCACGGCTCAGTTTCCTACCGAGAAAGAGACCCTTACCGTCCCACTTCCCGTCATAACTGAGCTCAGGCCTCCTGTGCCCGGAGCCCCACAGACCTGTGACATCCATACTCACCAATGCGTGTCTGCTCAGTTTCTAATTTTTGGATATGTTTATTTTGGTTCTAATCGTGGTCCTGTCCTTTTTATGTAAAGAAAAATTCACGTATAACGGGCATGCTTAGAAAGCAAGGGGAGAGACTAAGGGTAAACTCATAGTACTGCTTTGACCTGAAGCCCAAAAACTGCTATTAATTTTTTTTTTAACTCTTTGAACAGGGATGAATGTTTTAACTATTTTTCCTGCCCCCTTTTATTTTTTTACACCTAAAAGTAGAATGCAGAACATTCTCCACTCCCAGTGGAAAGTCTCGGTTTCTGAGGGTATTGGCAAGATGGGTTGGATTTTTTCAAATTTTTATGGTAGCACATTCAGCTATAATGGGTGGAGTCTGGTCCATTCCCGTATTAAGAGGACTAAAAATTGGAGGAAGGGAGGGAGAGGATAAGCTCTGCATTCCATGCCTTATCTTTAGTATTTACAAGAAACATATGAATGCATTCAAAGTCCCGAAAGCAGGAAGAGAGTAGTAAAACCCATGTGTTCGTAGGAATTCCGTGGCTATTTGCTTTGCGGTGTGTTCTGGAGAGGGCCAAGAGGCAAACAGCCAGAAGGGAGGTGACCTGAGGGGCTGGAGAGGAGCGGGTAGGGCCCACTGGAGCTCCCTCCGCTGGGGCCCACTATGACCAGTCACCCCTCACACGCTTCTCCGGGGTTCCTGTGGATGCAGAGAGTGAGAGGGGTTGTGAGCAGGATGGGCAGGTGGCCTGCTTCATGCCCAGCACCTGCATCCTAGTGTCTGCAGTTTAAAGGTTTAAATGCTGAGGAGTCGAGGACAATGTTTTCCTCCTCGGCTGCTCTCCACTTTCCACCATGAGAAAGATAAACTATCAGAGTCTGCCTGTCCAGGGTAGCAAGCAGCATGGTGCAAAGGCCAAGGACATGGACCCAGGAATCAGAAGAACTGGGTTAGCATCGAAGAAGCCCTGCCACTCGCTGCCTGTGAGTTAGGCCACTCCAGCGCCTTAGGGTCCTGGGCTCCTGGGTTAATAGTAAAATGCACCTAAGCGCCTGGCTCGTGTGAAGGCTCTTGTGCGGAGTAAAGGAAGGATTGCATAGTAAGCACTTAGCACAAGGTTAAGTACTCAATACTGTGTTACTCTTATTTGCATCACTTTATCACCTTGGATCATAAAGGCATTGCAGGCAGATTAGGAAGCCAACATTTTTGCTCCTGGGCCAAGTTCCAAGGACCGAACTATTCCTGCCTCACTCCGTGTCCCACCTGGGCACTCTGACAAATTAATCTCGTGATTCTAATTGCATGTCTGTGTCTCTTGAGGTTATTGGGTCTCGATTTCTACTCCCAGTCTGTCTGAAATGCTGCTGTTTTCACAAAAGTCAATCCAAAAACGCTTGTCTCCAGGGAGTCACATACCTGGTGGGGAGGTGGCGGTGAGACCTCTGAGCCCTGGGTGAACCAGAGTGTCACCAATTCCCCCCTGCATTGAAAAAGCACCCCTCCGAAGGAACCGCTAGTAACCACTCGTATCTGTGCTGCTGAGGCCGCCTGCCCCACCCCTTCTACCCTGGAGGCTTTATGTGGAAAACGGGAAATGGTTTCCCTCACAAATTTCCACGAACAGTGTGCCACCGTTTTTTAATGTGAACCCCGTTTGTCGAGGAGGCTCGCACGGCACCTCTGCTATGGCCTCTGCGGCTGTGTAAGTGGGGGCGGGAATATTTGTGCATGTTTTCAAATAAATTTCATCTATCCTTCTGCTCTCCAGGAATGTAAACATGATTAACTTTCCAATATGATTAATCTTATTTTAATTGGTTGCATTTTTTCCAGTAATGAGTTATTGCTTCTCTGCATTGATTGTCTTTTTTCCTCTTTGACTTGACAAGCCACTTTCCCTAGTCAAACAACATTTTAGAATTGATTTTTTTATAGCTTGCTTTAAGTTGCTGATTTTCTAACTGGGTTATGGGGCCCTAGGGTTCCAAGGACCAGCCTAAGTAGGGGGTGACCAGCGAGAAAAGGTCACCTTACCTCGTTTACTCCAGTCAGCCAAGTTTTGTATAACATATTGGACTTCTGCTGTTAGATTTCCCTTGAAGGTAGAATTCTACTTCAAAACAACCATCCTGGTGCATTGTGTGTGTGCCCACACCTCATGGATGGTTAGCGTATGAGTGTGGTTGAAATTATGTAACTATTTCAGTCAACCAGAACTCACATCAGTGGTTCCCCTTTGAAGTTATTACATTATGAGCCTATAGACTTATGCAGCAATGTTGCCATTTCTTAAAATATTTTTGGCATTTTAAAAGAATTGATTTCTGGTAGAATTGTATATTCCTTTGTCTATTTTATTAGATACAAAATCTCTTTTTTAAAAATGGGGATAAAAACACTACTTTCTTCCACCGTCCTGAGGAACAAAGAAATTTGTAAAATTTAATTTATAAAATGTAACATACTAAACAAATTTTATGTTTAAAAACTTCTGTAAGGCTGGGTTTAAATTTTTGAAATGGCCCCAGATCATTCTGAACTAAAACTACCAAACAAGATGAGTAATCAGGCAGGTACGATACTAAGCGATTCAAAGACAGGAGCGACGGTAGCACAGTGGAGTTGACTTCCTCGGTGGTTTAACCGCGATGCTAAAGGCCATTCCAGATGGGCATCTTTCAAGGTTGAAATAATACTTCAGGGCAACAACTTTGAAAGGCACAAGTGGTGGATATATTCTGTTAATGTCGTGGTCCCGCCTCTGGGTATGGCAATTTGGAAAGTATGGGTCCCCGTAAGGAAAGTAACGTCCCTAACGCTTGTTCCCTGAGCCTGGCCTAGTGGCAGGCAGGAGGTAGGTAAGGAATGGATGCTGGTTGAAAAGGAAACTTTCTCAGGAGTAAATATGTACATATTTACAGAAACATTGATTCCTAAAAGATTGATGTTATGAATAGTAAACTAGATTTAAAACTTTGAATTTTCCTCATATATTTGTTCTTTCTCTTGAATTTTCAGACAACCCAGAGACACTAAATGACTCACCTATAGCTGCATGGCAAGCATGTGGCAGGGTGAGGAGCAAATCCAGGGCTACTGACTCCTAGCCCGGTGTCTCTCTACCCTACCTTGTTGCCAAGTACCCAGGCTGGCTTTGTGGGCATGATACCTGCACATTCACACAAGAGCCCCAGCATAGTTTAATGATCTGTAGTTGCTGTCTTGCAATTATTAATAATTTTTGAACAAGGGACCCTATGTTTTAATTTTGTACTTAGCTCCACAAATTATATAGCCTGTCTTTCCAGTACCTTTATGGTTATGAGTGAAGGATTAGTCATGTCTCCTTGGAGAACTGTGTTCTAGAACAATGACTTTCTAGTGCTCTCTCTTGAGGATCAAAGACAGGAGCTGACAGTAAAGGAGGGTCATCCAAGACTCTCCATCCTTGGCCTTGATTTCTGTTCAGTGCTTCATTCATGGCAACTGTTTACCAGTTGGCTCGTTCCGTGTCAAAGGCTGTTGTGCCTCCCGTGCTGACAACCCCAAGTTAATGCTAGCCAAGTAGCCCGGATCAGCCAGCATTAAAAGAGCGGGTGGAAAAGTGAAAACACCTTCTCCTTAGGCAGAATCACTGGCTATTTGGTACATTGCCAAGACAATGTAGCTACTGTCTGTTGATTTATTTATCTTTCCACTGAACCAGTTGATTTCTCAGTGAATTGCCTGAAATGCACAGTTTTGACATTGTTAGGGACAGCTACTGGCTTCTGTTATATGGAAATTGGGTTCTTTTTTAAGGGGACCTCTCCAAATCACAAACTCAGCTGATGTGATTTCGTGTGGAGCCTGCTCATAAAAGCTAATTTCTCAGCCCTGGCTGGTGTGGCTCAGTGGATTGAGTGCTGGTCTGTGAACCAAAGGGTCACTGGTTTGATTCCCACTCAGGGCACATGCCTCTGTTGTGGGCCAGGTCCCCAGTAGGGGACATACAAGGGGCAACCATGCATTGATGTTTCTCTCCCTCTTTTTCTCCTTCCCTTCCCTCTAAAAAATAAAAATAAAAAAGCTAATTTCTCAGCTTAACCATCTTCTTCCATCCAAGGCTGGTCCTTGGCAATGCTAGGAGATGAATAATGCCTGTGTGGCACTTTCCCCCTTTCCTCTGGGCATTCTTCGACATTCCTCTTTACACTTGAAGTGCCCGAGTGCTCAGGGCCACCACCGTAGCCTCCCTTGGCATGGGACATTGCTCTGCGTTTTGAGTGTTGCTCCATCGCAGCGCACTCTGCTCTGGTCCTTACTTCCTTGGAGATCGTGCTGTCTGCCCCCTGCCTGTGAGTTGGTACCTTTACCCCAGTTCCTGTCTTGTGCTGTCTTGCAAATGTGTCCCTGTGTGGACTGACATATGCCTCAGCTCAGTTAAATGTGCATGCAGGCTGTAGCAGGCGCTGTCACTGTTGTGCCCATCGCTGGCTCTGCTCTGCGCCGCAGCAGCCTACTGCACATACCTACCTGTGGGCTTTCCCTCAGCTGCCTGTGGGGTAGACTGGGGTGACACCCCAGGAGCCAGCTGGGGTTGGAGGATAAATGCTTCAGCAGGCAATTTATGAGCAGGTAAGAATCCTGGAGCCTGCCTCATACCATCTCCCAGAGATCCCCAGCAAGGTGGAGCCCAGGTTGCCTGCAGTGGTCCATTGCTCTGAATATACCTTAGCACCACCCTTCCACACCCTGCCTCACCTTCCACCCCTGTGTTGGTGTTTCCGGGACTACCTGCCCGGAAACGCCAATAAATAAATCACTTGCACCAATCTTTGTCTCCAGGTATGCTTATAGGGGAACGAGTCTAAGACCATTGGTGCCCAGAGAAGTTTCAGAAGCAGACCTCAGGATTGGATCCTGGGGTTGCATTCCTTGCTGGCTGATGGTGATAACTTCCAGGGTGCCGTGGAATCCCTGCCTATGGCTGTGATCAAGCCCCTTCCCTGGTGTGGATCAAGATGGGCTGTGGCAGAGGGGAAGATGCAGTGGCTTATGCAGTAGCTCTCATGGTTGAAGATACACAAGTAATAACCATTTCGAGGATGGATTGTAACGGCCACGGAAACCTAGAAGAAAACAGCAAGCTCAGATGAGGCAGTTATCAGCTCAAGGCGCAACCTGAAAGCCAGAAGCCATCATAGAAACCTTTAAAGTTCCCTCATCTCCTAGCCAGAGGGAGATGCTGAAAGCCAGCCCCAAATTCAGTTGTAAAGATGGTGGATGTACAAGACCTGGCAGGTCTCCTCTGCTAAACCCAGGACCCTGTTAGGGGAGGATAGAGACCAGAGAACTGTGATGGGGCCTTTAGGTGGACGCACTTGATCTCTCAAGCCCTTGGGACTGGCAGGAGCAGAGTCCTCCTGCGGCTGGGGGAGAGCACTCTTCCCTTGCCTGCCGGCGGTGCAGAGGACTCACCTGGGGCAGATGACTTCAAGATGACTTGTGTTTTCCCCAAGAACTCTTCTGCCTTCCCACATGAAGGCTTCCAGCCAGGAGCCAGGGTCTGGCCAGAGCCTGACCCGAGCAGGGCAGCACTGTCCCTGCTGCTGGTAGAAAGCGGTCTGCTCCCAAGGGCTGGAGGACCTGCCTAACACATGTCGGGCAGGACTGGGTAGGGTGCACCTGGGACTGAATCATGGAGGGAGGCTGTGAAGACCAAGGAGGAAGGAATATAAGGCTGGGTGGGGAGGACTTTACTGATGATGCCGCACTTCCATGACTCAGGAATTAGCAACCAGGCAAGGGGTCTCAAAGTGGGTCCTGTACCCTGTGGGATGACTTCTCAAAGATTAGAGCAAGGATGGCCCACAGTCAGTGAGGTGGAGGTGCTGGAAATGCCTTAGTAGGGTATTGAGCAAGGGTCAGTGTTATTTAGAGTGGCAACATTGTTTGAGTGGACTTATTACATAAGACCGGGAGGGTTGAGAACCACCGACAGGCTCACCGGTGACTGTCCTTTGGGCCATGGTTGATGGGAGGATATACTGCTCTGGAACTGGATTCCCCATGTCAATACATATGACAGAAGTCCATACTTTGAGTCCTGGTAGCAGCACTTAAACATCAGAAGTAAATAACTCCCACGATGGATAGCAAGAACAGAATGGCCGGCGGGTACCCGGACCCACAGAGACCTGTGACAATGGTGAATGGACCATGAAGTTCCTAGTGGCAAGACAGATAGGAAGCCAGTTGGGTAATGCTTGACTTGGACCAAATGAGATCGTGAGAAATTGAGCAGGAGTTTGGTGTGAGCCACACTGGAAGTGGCTCTCCCTGTCCCAAAATCCAGGACTGAGCTTGCTTTCAGACCCAGGGACCCATACAAGAGGAAGCAAGTTTTCTTGAGGAAGGACCTGCAACATGAGCAAGTATATTGAATAGATCTTCCTCTAGTCCTTCCTGCAGAAGCCTGCAGCTCGTTCCAGAATATATTCACCATAGGAAGGGGAAGATTCCAGTTTTTTGAGGACTTTTGAATACACTGATCCCAGACATACTGGTTATCTACAAGTCACCCCAACACTCAGTGGTTTAAAATGACAATAAACGTTTGTGACCTCTCACTATTTCTGCACCCAGCAGATCCACTGTCATCCACTGCATCTGTGCTTCTGTCGCTGTGCAACCAGGACCAGCTTGATTTGGCAGCTTTGTACCATCCATTTCTGAGGTGTGTAAACCGTGCCACCTACTCCATCTCCTACCTTGGACCAGCCTTTAGCTCTCCACACCTCGATGTCCTTGTTTGTAAAACCAGGGAGTTCGGCTTTGTTGTTTCCAGGGTCTTTTCCAGGTCCATCGCTGAAAACCAGGCAACTTAGATTAGGCCTAAAAGATGGACCTGCTCCTCCCAGGAAGATGTTTGACCTGGAATGGGAAAGGCGGAGCGTGGGCAGTGCAGGTCCTGGCTGTTGAAGGGAGGGGTGGGCTGAGGAGAGGCGTCGGTAGCCTCCGGAGGAGCTGGAGTGGCAGGAGTTGGTGCTGTGAATGCTCACTTCTCTTTTCATTGCCGCTGGGCTTCCCCTCACCCAGGCCTTCCAGACTGAAGTGGCCCTGTCGTGCAGCCCTGGCTAACAAGCCATGGCTAGCCTCTGACAATATGTGTCTGAGCTCAGCTGTGGCATCTGAGGATCAACGCTCCTTAAAGGAACCCGCCTACTCCTTGGCAGGCCCAGGTCTGTGGTAGGAGTAGGGGCTGGGGATACCCTGCTCTGGGCCACTCTTTGCAGGCATCTGGGGGAGAGGTGGCTTGAGGCGGTGGACAGGAGATGTGGATGGCTGTGAAGTCAGTAGTGCCCAGGGCTGATGGCACCGTGAGCTCAGCATGGTGCTCTAGATGGAGTCCAAACAGGCCAGCCAGCGCTGCTCTGAGCACACCAGTGGGGTGGGTACGGCCGTAGGGAACCTTGCCGGGGCCTGAAACTTTGTGATGATGCCCCTAGAAGCCTACGTGCTTGGCCATTTAGTTCTTTGCTTGATCAAAGGGACCCCAACCTCATCGTTCACTGGATTTGTGGGTGCAAATCTTGCATGGGCAGGCCCTTGGGTGACCCATGACAAGAAGCCATGATCAGGGCCCTCAGTCATACAAATTCAGTGAGACAAGGTAGCGTTCATATGTTGGAGATCAGAAATAGGATAGGGATTGCCCAGGCTGTCAAGGTCAAGGTCAAGATCTGCAGTCTGAGTCACTCCCCCTTCTTTGGTAGAATTAATGTTGGAACTTCTTCAGAAATTACTTCAAAAATGGCTTTTGGAGTCAGACTGGAGGTCTGAGCAGCTCTGTGGCTTCGGGAAGGTTGCTTCACATCTCTGGGCCTGTTTCCTCATCTCTAACCTCCTGGAGTGGTTGGGGTTTATGTAACATAAAGCCTGGCATGTATCAGGTCTCTATTGTATTAACCATCTCTCTCTTTCTCTTTTTCTTTTCTGTATTCTGATGCTTTGACTTCTGGGTTCTTTTGATTGCGAGGGACTGCCCCTCCAAGTTCCTAGTAAAACAACTTGCTCAGAAACACGCTCTTCAAGAGCAAACGATCCAATCCAGAGCCCTAACACCCAATCACCCCCTTTATCAGGTTCTCACATTCCGTTATGGACCACTACCTATCGGCCCCAATTGCCACCAGTCTGAGTCCCAGACCTCTAGGGATGGCCCCTGTGCCCAGAGCCTGCTGATATTATTCAAACTAGCCCATCCTAAACAGTTTACCCCGCCTTGCCCATTCTTACCTGTGGAAGCCCCAATGAAGGCTCTTCTTGCCCACCTTTTCCTTTGCTCCCCCTGCCCCTTGACTGACCCTGGGGCTTCTCTGTGTGGCCCCCATGGCCTCCCATGGCATGGCCTGCCCCCTTCTCTGAGAACTGTGACAAATTATCATTGCAATGGAAACCATATCCTGATCTACTGGCCTTACTGTACCTCAATTTTTTTTATTGATATACTATATTTTATCAGACTTTATTTTTAGGTTCACAGCAAAATTGAGCAGAAGATACAGAGATTTCCCATATACCCCCATCCCCACACATGCACAGACTCCCCCATTATCAATATCTCCCACCAGAGTGGTGCATTTGTTACAGTTGATGAACTGACTTTGGCCCACCCTAATCAATATGTTCTATTTTAAAACACCTAAAAATTCTCACTGCTAATATTATTTGAGTACTTGTTTGGGTTTATTGATTTGTTGGTGTATTCGTCTAACCTTCCTGGGCTGATGGGTGCTCAGGGCAGAGGTTGTCCCAGTCTGAGTCACTGATCTCTGGAAGCGCTAGCAGAAGAGGGCAAAGTGCTGGGAAGAGACAGAACACGCTGGAAACCTAAGGGCTCTCAGAGAGGTCCCCGTGGACCTTAGCATCACCTGATGCTAAGGGGACAGTTCCCAAGAAATTATAAAAATTTGTAATTTTTATACGTCTATATTCCTCTAACAACATAGCCATCAGGCATCTAAATTAAAACCTGACAGAGTTACAAGGAAAAGTTGAGAGGTCTATCTTCATAATAGGAGAATTTAAAGAATTCCCCTCACAAACTGGCAGAATGAGAAAATGGCAAAAAATTAGTAACAATAGAAGGTTTGAACAACATCATTAGTATATATATAAATAGAATGCTTTACCCACTAATTAAAAAATAAACCTTTTTTTCCAAGCATACATGGAGGATTTTCAAGGAGTGATCCCATATGAAGCCACCAATGCACCTGAGAAATACTGACGCTCCTGAACTGTCCCACCCATGTCTCTCAATACAGTGCAATGAAATGAGAGAACAAATGACAGGATAAAAATCCCCCAATTCTCCATGTACTTGGAAATGTTAAAATACTTTGAATTAATCCATGATCACAGAAGAAATCATTTGAAGAAGGGATTGAAAGAGGTAGAGACAGGGAGATAAGTGAGGGGCCAACTGTCACAGTCCAGGAAAGAGATGATGGCAGCTTGGGTTAAAATGGCCATGAATGAGAGAAGGGAAAATGAATAGATCTGTGATATGCTGAGCAGCAAAATTGATAGAAAGAAAATGCTTTGTGGTTCTCTTCCATCTTCTTGACTGAAGCACAGAATCTTTTTACCCCTGACACAAATCTATTTCCGGTTTTCAGTGCCAAAGGCATTGCAGTCATGCTCAGGAAGATTCGATCCTTTGGCAGGGTGTGGGGCATGGGCAGCCTCTGGTCCACTGTGTGGCACTGGGAAGGACCCAGATCTCTCCCTTCCCCCTGCCCTGCCAAATGGGTTGCTCTGCACAAACCTCCGCACCTCCTCTGCAGCCCCAAGTCAGGAAAGAGCAACTGTGTGTGGCTGATGGACATTAGCTCCACTTCACTTCCACGGTGCATTCCTGGAAACCAGTATGAAGATGGCTGCTTAAAGAAAACCCTTTACCCTGCTGAAGCAATGTTATAAATAAGGGTTACAGTCTGACCAAGGGCTTAGCAGCACAGAGTTCATAGACCGGATGCCCCCACCATGTAAATATTAATGCAGTGAGTTCAGTTACAGAACTTAGAGATTACCCAGTCCAATCTCCTCATTTTACAATTAGACTAAATGTTCCATAAAGGCAACCTTGCTGGATTTGCTCACCACTACATTTTCAAGACATAACACAAAGAATAAGATGTAGAAGTGGCTCTAATTGTGTTTTCTTAGTTTCTGTCTTTGTCTACTTGGCCTCTATTATCATTGGACCAATTGCACTAACCATATTTTCTCCTTCTCTGATTTTTTGACGTTATCATTGACAAATAAAAGTGAATATATTTAAGGTGCACAGAGTGATATTTTGATACACTGAGAAATAATTACCATAATCAATCTTATTAATATATTTATCACTTCACATAATTATATTGCTGTGTGCATGTATGTGTGTAGGGTGAGAACATTTAAGATTTACTCTCTTAGAAAATTTCAAGCATACAGTTCAGCACTATTAACTATAATGACCTTGCAGTACATTAGATCCTCAGAACTTATTCATCTTGCATAACTGAAACTTTGTACCCTTTGACCAACATCTCCTCATTTTTTCCTACCATCCACCTACTGCCCATGGCAACTAACATTCTCCTCTCTGCTTTTATGAATTTGACTTTTTTAGATTCCACATGCAAGTGAAATCATACAGTATTTATCTTTCAGTGCCTGGCATACTTCACTTAGCATAATGTTCTCCAGGTTCATCCATGATGTCACAAATGACAGGATTTCCTTCTTTTCTATGGCTAGGCAATACTTCATTGTGTATCTATACCACAAATTTCATATCCATTCATCCATCAATGTACACTTGGATTGTTTCCATATCTTAGCTATTGTGAATAATACTGCAGTGAACGTGGGAGTGCAAATAGCTTTTCAAGATAGTGATTTTGTGTCCTTTGGAAATATACTCAGAAGTGGAACTGCTGAATCATAGGATACTTCTGTTTTTAATTTTCTGAAGAACACCCACGCTGTGTTTCATTTTTACATTCCTGCCAATAGTGTGCAAGGGCTCATTTTCTCCACATCTTCACCGACACGTGTTCTCTTTTGATTTATGATAGTAATCATTCTGAAAAATGTAGGTGATATTTTTTGTTTTGATTTGCACTTACCTGATGATTAGTGATGCTGAGCATTTTTCATAAGTCTTCTTGGCCATTTGAATATCTTCTTTTGAGAAATATCTGTTCAGTTCCCTTGCCCAATTTTTGATCAAGTCATTTTTCTTGCTATTGAGTTGTTTGTATTTCTTATGTATTTTGCGTATTAACCCCTTATCAGATGTATGGCTTGCAAACATTTTCTCCTATTTCATAGGTTGTCTCTTCACTTTGTTGATTGTTTCCTTTACTGTGCAGAAGCTTTCCAGTTTGATGCAATACCATTTGTTTATTTTTGCTTTTGTTGCCCATGCTTTGTGGTCATATTCAAACATCATTGTCCAAACCAATGTCAATAAACTTTTCTCCTATGTTTTCTTCTAGTGGTGTTAAAATTTAGTGTCTTACATTTGTGTTAATTCATTTTGAGTTCATTTTTATACATGGTGTAAGGCGAGGGTCCAATTTCATTCTTCTACCTGTTGATGTCCAGTTTTCCAAACACCATTTGTTGATGAGACTATATCTTTTTCCCCATTGTGTATGCTTGGCAGTTTTGTTGAAGGTCAATTGACCATAAATATGTAGATTTATTTCTGGGCTCTCTATGTCTTTTTATGATAGTACCATACTATTTGAATTACTATAGCTTTGTAGTATATTTTGAATCCAGGTGGTGTGATGCCTCCAGCTTTGTTTTTCTTGCTCAGAATTGCTTTGGTTAGGTGTTTGTGGGTCCATATGAATTTTAAGATTGATTTTCCTAGTTCTGTGAAAAATGCCATTGGAATTTTGATAGGGATTGCATTGAATCTATAGATTACTTTGAGTAGTATGAACATTTTAACATTTTAGTTAATACATACAATCCATAAACTTGGGATATCTTTCCATTTATTTTTTTTATCTTCTTCAATTCCTTTCACTAATGTTTTATAGTTTTTATTGTACAGTCCTCTCACCTTATTGATTATACTCATCCCTAAATATTTAAATTTTTCGATGACATTGTAAATGGGGTTCTTTTCTTAATTTTTTTCATAGTTCATTGTTGGTGTATAGAACACTACTGATTTTTGTATGTTGATTTTGTATTCTGCAGCTTTACTGAATTAGTTTTAACAGTTCTTTGGTGAGGTCTTTGGGGTTTTCTATATACAATATCATGTCATCTGCAAACAGATAATTTTGCTTTTTTCTTTGCAATTTGGATATCTCTTCTTTTCTTTCTTGCTTGATTACACTGGGTAGATCTTCCAATACATGTTGAATAGAAACAGTGAGAGTGGGCATCTTTGTCTTGTGTTTAATCTTAGAGGAAAAGCTTTCAACTTTTCACCATTGAATATGATGTTAGCTGTGAGCTTGTCATATGTGGTTTTTATTATGTTGAAGCACACTCCTTCTGTACCTCAGTTGTTGTTCTTGATTTTTTAAATCACTAAAGAGTGTTGAGTTTTGCCAAATGTTTTTTCTGTATCTATTGATATGTTCATATGATCATCCTCATTTATTCTTTATTCTGTTAATATGGTGTATCACATTTATTGATTTGCATATATCGAAACATCCTTGAGTCCCAAAGATAAATCTCACTTTATCATGATTTATGGTCGTTTTCTGTACTGTGGAACTTGATTTTCTAGTGTTTTGTTGAGGATTTTGGCATTTATATTTATAAGAGATATTGGCCTATAATTTCATTACTGATAGTATACTTGTCTGCCATTGGTATGAAGGTAATATTGGCCATATAAAATGAGTTTGGAAGTGCCCTTTCCTCTTCAATTTCAGGAAGAGTTTGAGAAGTATTGACATTAATTCTTCTTTGAATATGTGATAGAATTCACATATAAAACCATCAGGGCCTGTGCTTTTGTTTCTTCGGAGGTTTTTAATTACTAATTCCATCTTCTTGTAATTGATCAGTTCAAGTTTTCTATTTCTTTATAATTCAGTCTTGATAGGCTGTAGGTTTCTAGTAATTCATCCATTTTTCTAGATTATCCAATTTTTTGTCATATTTTTGGTCAGGGTAGTCTCTTATGATCCTTAGTATTCCTGTGGTTCAGGAGTAAAATAACCTCTTTCATTTATAATTTTTAAAATTTGAGTTTTATCTCCTTTTTATTAGTCTAGCTAAGTATCTTGTCAATTTTATCTTTATGAAAAACCACTCTTAGTTTCATAGTTCTTTTTTATTGTTTTCCTAATTTCTAATTCATTTATTCCTGCTCTGATATTTATTATTTCCTTCCTTCTGCTAACTTTGAGCTTAGTTAGTTCTTTTTATAATTCTTTGCAGTCTAAAGTTTTTATTTGAGAGCTTTCTTTTCTTAATGTAAGCATTTAATTCTATAAACTTCTTTTTTAGAGCTACTTTTACTGAATCCCATAGTTTTTGTATGTTGTGTTACATTTTTGTTTGCTTCAAGATAATTTTGATTTTCCTTTGATTTCTTTGACCCATTGATTGCTCAGAAGTGTGCTTTTAGTTTCCACATATTTGTGAATTTTCCAATTATTCTTCTGTTACTTAATTTTAGTTTCATGTCATTTGTATTCATAAAAGATACTTGCTACGATTTCGACCTTCTTAAATTTGTTACAGACTTGTTTTGTGGCCTAACATACAATCTGTTCTGGAGAATATTCTGTGTGCACTTGAAAAGAATGTGTATTCTACTGTTGCTGGAGGTAATGTTCTGTTTATATCTTCTAGGTCCATTTGTTCTAAAGTGTAGTTTGAGTCCAATGTTTCCTTATTAATGTTTTTGTCTGGTTTATCTCTCCATTGTTCAAGTAGGGTAGTGAAGCCCACTAGTTGTATTATATTGCTTTCTATTTCTCATTTAAGTTCTATAAATATTTGTTTTATATATTCAGATGCTTTAATAGTATATACATACATATTTACAATTGTTATATCTTCTTAATAAATTGACCCCTTTGTCTCTGGTGAAATTTTCTGACTTAAAATTTATTTTGCCTTGATGTAAGTATAGCCATCCCTGCACTGTTATGGTTACCATTTGAATGGAATATCTTCTATCCCTTCACTTTCAGCCTATCTGTATACTTACAGGTAAAGTGAGTCTCTTGTAAGCAGCATATAGTTGAATTGTATTTTTTAATCCATTCAGCCACTCTGTCTTTTGATTGGATAATTTAATCAATTTACATTTAAGGTAATTCTTGATAGGTAAGGAGATACTACTGGCATTTTGTTAATTTTTTCTGGTTACTTTATAATTCTTTTTTCCTCTCTTGCTATTTCCTTTGTGATTTGTTAATATTTTGTCGTGGTATGTTTTGATTTATATCTCTATCTTTTGTGTATTCAGTTTTTTTCTTAATAATTACCATGGGGCTTACATAAAACATTTTATAGTTACAACAGTCTATTTTAGGCTGATAACTTCAACCACACACAAAAACTCCACATTTTTACTTCTCCCTCTCCCACATTGTTTCATGTCACAATTTATGTCTTATATTGTATATACATTAAGAAATTATTGTAGCTATAGAATTTATAAAAATAGACTTCCAGCCAAGATGGAGGTATAGGTAGATACACTTTGTTTCCTTGCACAACCAAAAGAAAGGCAAAAACAAATTTAAAAACAAAAAATAACTGCCAGAAAATCAAACTGCCAGAAAATCAAACTGCATGGAAGTCTGATAACCAAGGAGTTAAAGAAGAAACATTCACCCAGACTGGTAGGATGGGCAGAGAAGGGGAGCCAAGGTGGAGAGGACTCATAGCAAGGCAGTGGCTGGTGGACCTAGTGGTCCCACATTTGTGTGCAGATAAACTGGGACGCACAACTGGGGAGCAAGACAGGCCATGCAACACAGGGTTCCAGTGTGGGAAAAGAAAACCTCAAAACCTCTACCAATAAAAACCTGTGGGGTTTGTGGCAGTAGGAGAAACTGCCAGTCTCACATGAGAATTCATTTGAGAGACCCACAGGGTCCTAGAATGTACATAAACCTACGCACCCGGGAATCAGCAACAGAAGGGACCAATTAACTTGTGGGTAGCAGGGGAAGCAACTGAGAGCCCACCAAGAGCCAAGCAAGCAGCATTGTTCCCTCTCAGGCCCCTCCCCCACATATAGCACCACAAGGAAGTGATGTGGATTGCCCGCCCTGATGAATACCTAAGGCTCTGCCCCTCACAACATAATAGGCCTGTTGAGACAAAAAAATATGGCCCAAACAAAAGAACAGTTCAAAGCTCCAAAAATAGAACTAAATGATGAAGAGATAGCCAACCTAACAGATGCAGAGTTCAAAACACTGGTAACCTGGATGCTCACAGAAATGGTTGAGTATCATCGCAAAATGGAGAAAAAAGTGAAGGCTAGGCAAAGTGAAATAAAGCAAAATATACAGGGGACCAACAGTGAAGGGAAGGAAACTGGACTCAGATCAACGATTTGGAGGAGAAAGAAGAAATAAACATTCAATCAAAGCAGATTGAGGAAATAAGAATTCAAAAAAATGAGGAGAGGCTCAGGAACCTCTGGGATAACTTTAAACATTCCAACATCCAAATTATAGGGGTGCCAGAAGGAGAAGAGGAAGAGCAAGACATTGAAAACTTATTTGAAAAAATAATCGAGAGCTTCCCCAATCTGGTGAAGGAGATAGACTTCCAAGAAGTACAGAAAGGTCAGCATCCCAAAGAAGTTGGACCCAAGAAAGCATGCACCAAGGCACATCATCATTACATTACCCAAGATTAAAGATAAGGAGAGAATCTTAAAAGCAGCAAGAGAAAAGCAGAGAGTTACCTATAAAGGAGTTCCCATAAGACTATCAGCTGATTTCTCCAGAGAAACCTTCCAGGCAAGAATGGGCTAGAAAGAAGTATTCAAAGTCATGAAACGCAAGGGCCTACATCCAAGGCTACTCTATGTGGCAAAGCTACTATTTAGAATGGAAGGGCAGATAAAGTTCTTCCCAGATAAAGTAAAGATAAAGGAGTAAATCATCACCAAACCTTATTATATGAAATGTTAAAGGGACTTATCCAAGAAAAAGGAGATGATCAAAACCATGAACAGTAAAATGACAACAAACTTACAACTATCAACAACTGAACTGAAAAAATAAAAACAAAAACAAACTAAGTAAACAACTAGAACAGGAAGAGAATCATAGAAATGGAGATCACATGGAGGGTTATCAGTGGGGAAGGGGAGGGTAGAGAATAGGGGGAAAGGTACAGGGAATAAAGTAATTAAAAAAAAAGACTTTGTAAAAATACATCATCTTTTAACTTTAATACGAGAATTAAAATGGTTAGTGTACCACCATTACAGTATTAGCATATTTGAATTTAACTATACTTACCTTAACAGTGAGTTTTATACTTTCACATGTTTTCATGTTGTTAGTGTCCTTTCATTTTGACTAAAAGAACTCCCAATAACATTTTTTTGTAAACAATGTCTGTTGGTGATGGACTTAGCTTTTTAAAAATTGTTATTACTTTATTGGTTTGGGAAAGTCTTTACCTTCATTTATGAAGGATAACTTGGCTTGGTATAGTAATCTTGGTTGGCAGTTTACAACACCATGAGTATAACATCCCTGTCTGCCAAGGTTTCTGATGAAAAAGCCACCAAAAGTCCTTGTATGTGATAAGTTGCTTTTCTCTTGCTTCTTTCAAAATTCCTTTTGTCTTTGATTTATGAGAATTAGATTATAATTTGATTTGGTGGTGCTCTTTTTATGTTTAATGTATTTGTAATTCTCTGAGCTTCATGGATTTGGATGTTCATTTGCCCCTTAATATTTGGGAAGTTTTTGTCCTTTAGTCTTCGTCTGCTTCTCATGAGCCTTTTATAATGTGTATTTTGGCTCACTGCTAGTGTTCCATAATTTCCACAGACATTCCTTACTCTTTTTCATGCTTTTTTTTTGTTGTTGTTGTTCCTCTGACTGGGTAATTTCAACTAACTTTTCTATGAGATCAATGATTTTTTTTTCTACTTTATTAAATCTACTGCTGATGCTCTCTATTGAAATTTTCAGTTCAGTCATTGTGTTCCTTAGCTCCTAAAACTTTTTGGTTCTTTTTAATGGTTCCTGTATCTTTGTTGAACTTTTCATTTCATTCATGTATTGTTTTCCTGATTTATTTGTTTGTTTGTGTTCCCTTGTAGCTCATTGAGATTCTTTAGACAATTAATTTGAATTCTTTGTCAGGTAGGTCATAGATTTCCATTACTTCAGGATCAGTTAATAGTACTTCATTTTGTTTCTTTAATGATATCATATTTCTCTGATTACTCATGAACTTGGTTGCATTGTGTTGACGTTTATGCACTTGAAGTAGTCAACTCTTTTAGTATTTACAAAGTGGCTTTGACAAGGAAAG